>JAFFST010045411.1:48747-63397 GCA_022414735.1 Noturus placidus
GATATTTCTGTAAAGCTGCTTTGAGACAATGTGCCATTGTAAAAAGCGCTATACAAATTGAATTACATTACATTACATTTAAATTGCATTTGTTTGATTTGTAGAAACACTTATTTATTTTCTTGTAGTAGCTCTATTCATGTGTGCATTTGGCTCAGTTCCATGACTGAAAAGTCAACAGACAAACAGTTTGGAGCCTAATTCCCGGGAGCCTAATTTTATGAATCCTGTTGTGTTTGTACTCACAAACAAACTTAATAGCAGAAGGCTATATACACTGAGTCGTCTCCCTCCCTCCCCGCCGGATGTGTGTAAATATGGAGCGATTGCACCACTTTAATAAATGCTAATTTTAAAACCAATCTGGGGAAAATGGCTTCATGCACACTAATCTCATTTCACCAGGCTAATAAACTTGAATATATACAGTGGGAATGCATGTTTATTATAGTCTAACTGTGTAATAAAGACATGATATATTTACTCACTCTTAGTGAGAATGCAAGTCAATGAAGCTCTGCACTCCAGTAAATGAATGACATGGTGTGAATATGAGTGTGAAATGAGTGAACAGAAACGCTTGACTTGCATAATAATACATAAATAAACTTTTTTTTTTTTTAATGCTAGTAATAGAATATAAAAAATGGTTGCTGTACAGTAATGTTTTTGTCAATAATAGGAATTTGAGCTTGGAGTTCTGAATGAACAAATGCTAAATTACCCGAATGCATTTACCTAAGGCAACCACAAGTCTGGAATAACGTGTTTTATAAATGGTCATATAAACGACAATTTTTATGCAGTGTGTCGTTATAAGGTATTCTTATGAAATGCATTTAGTGGGAGACTCTTAAGGTTGTTTTCGGTCACTGAGTGGGAAAAAAAAAGACATCTGTCGAATTATTAACACTGAACCGATGAGTTATAGAAGGGAATCATCTTATTCATTCATGGGGGATCAGACCTTCTTTTTCTTCAAGTAATTAACCTCACCACCCCAATCATTGCACCGACCTCTGACATGACCTGCCCTCTTCTCTCAGGAGTTTAGAGACTTTAGAATGATGAGTTTGATTTCATAAATGGTGAGAAGAAAAAAAAAATTAGGTGCATTATAACTTTAGACTAGAATATAATAAAAGTAGTTTGTTTTCTACACACAGGCCTCAAAAGAATAGTGCTAATTTGTGTAGAATTAGGCGTGTGCGCGTGTTCTAAATGTTACTAAATGTTTTTAATAGCAAGGATGAGTTTGGATCTTGGAGACTTCTAGAAATTTTAACGGGAACATATCACACACGCATAATTAGGCTGCGTTCACGCCATGTCAGAAATAACGTAATTACTAGATGACAACGTGGACGTTCTACTCTGAGCTGAATCCGTGTGAGATGATAATGTTGACAACTGCAAAATTACGTTAAACTGTATCGTATGTCTTGCATTTATTTTAAGATTAATCTTGCATTATTAAGACATTAATAAATGTTAATTATACAAATTATTACACAGAAATATTACAAGATAAGTACTTAACTACTACTGAAGCCAACCATGATTGTAGATAGCGAGCTATGTCAGGAAACGTTCAAATTACCACATGAATGCAAAATAGAGTGAAGACACAATTTTGTTCATAATGTAAAAAAAAAAAAAAACCAAACAAACATGTTTATAGGCTTTTTGAATGCTTTTGGCGTCAGAGTTATAAACATGTGGCAGACACTTTTAACAAACGTTCTCATTGTTTTCAGAAACTGTTTGAACAACTTTAAAACTTGAATAAAACAATTGGATTTGCTTTTATTTTGTCCGTACCTGGTGGAAACCTGCTTCCATAAATGTAATACCTGCCTTTCGGTCATACTAATTTACATAAGCAGTTGTCATTTTATCACAGCGCTGATGAGAAATGAATACATTTGCATACACTCCACCCTATATTTGGCCCTTTTAGTTAGTCCTAAACTGCATATTCATCAAGGCAACCATGCAAAACTATAAAAAGTTTTTATAGTTCAGGCGAGAAACACAATTCCCCATGGAAACTGTGAATATATCAGCTTGCACCTTTTTTTGTGGGTCTTTTTATGTTTGCACATTTTTCATTTAAATTCAGTTAAATTTTATTTGAATAGCACTTTTAACACCGAGAACAGAAGGTGAGTCACAAGTACAGAAAGTAGAATGTTTTTACACATGCAACCGCTCTCGTTGTGTTTACTTTCCATATGGAGATGGTCAAATTTGACTCTTAAAGTTATGAAAAACAGTATTAGTCAACTTATTATAGCAGTGTGAGATGCAGACAGGCACCTTCCCTCCCTGTTTAAATTTTTCTCTCTCTTCCCTACAGCTGTGAGTCATTTGTTGAAATAATCTCTTGCTAGTGGCGCATGCTTAATTAAAAAAAAAAAAAAAAAAAATGGGAGCACACTTGAGTAGGTGGATATACAGTAGATGTAGTTTCTATTTAAATCCTCCAGAAAGCAGGTGTGAGCTCATGGTTGTAATCACTGTCCTTACTTTAGGGACTTGGTGTGTTTTCTCATGTATCCGTTGGAATCGAACCGAACCCGGTTTCCTCTTTGGGGCAGTATGTTGAAACAGGTAAGATCAAAAGAGAGGTGGTTCTCTCTAGAGTGGTTCCGTTGCGGTGAGAAATTGATTCAGTTCTGACTGCAAGAAAGGAACTTAATATGTTGTCTAGTTTGTTTTGCGAGCAAAATCGTTCTTTAAGTGTGAGCTGTTCAACTGAGCGGTAAGACGCAAACTCAGCCGAAGGACAGAACTGGAGTGAGGAACTTGATAAAGAGTTCAAGGTGTTGACTTGGCCTTCAAATTCCCCAAAACTCTATCCGATCGAGCATATGTGGGATGTGCTGGACAAACAAGTCCGATCCACGGAGGCCCCGCCTTCCAACCTACAGGACTTAAAGTGCACCTATTATCGTTTTTCAAATATTACCTTTCATGTAGTGTGTTATAGAGATGTTTGTGAATGTAAAAACATCTGCAAAGTTTAAAAAAACAAAAGCGCATGACAAACGGAGTTACTGACTCTCTGAAGAAGGAACCGATTCTGAACAGCTGAAACGAGTCGTCGGTATTTCCAGACTTACTTCCAGTACTAACCTACGCAGGTTTGTAACAAAAAGCCCCGCCTCTGGTCTTAATTTTTTTTTTCAGTCTGAGCTGAAACTTGTTGTGGTAGTGGATGTTTACTTTTCAACACACGCTGACAGCAGTTTGGAATGAATCCTTTAAAATGGATCAATTAATGAGTCATTTGTGACACGGGGGGAGAAAAAGTTAATGCTGCAATTTAAATTATGAGCACATTCAAGTGTTTTTTGACCTTGGATGCATGTAAATCTATTGTAAAACAAATTTAGGCACGTTTCAAATCTAATAGGTGTGCTTTAAAGGATCTGCTGCTAAGGTCTTGGTATCAGATACCACAGCACACCTTCAGAGGTCTTGTGGAGTCTATGACTCGACAGGTCAGAGCTGTTTTGGAGGCACACGGGGGGACATACACAATGTTAGGCAGGTGGTTTTAATGTTATCGGTGTAGTTTCCAACAATGAGATCAGACCCCTTATACGATAACGCCTTAATAAATAAGCAAGATGAGTCTCACCTGTTGTGCAGTTTGTGTTTTTTTTTATTGTGTTGTATCTGTTTCTGGAACTCTGTGTCCAGTTGAGCTGACCTGTCCTCTGTCTGAGAAGCAGAAAATTCCAGCTGTGCATTTATTGTGTGTGTGTGTGTGTGTGTGTGTGTGAGAGAGAGAGAGCGAGAGAGAGCGAGAGAGAGCGAGCGAGAGCAAGCAAGCTGCCAAGGATATCTTCTTTTCTTTCAGTTTGTTCCCCTGAAGCTTTACATAGCAAAGAGCCATGAGCTCTCTGATTAAGCTCCAGTCAGCTGGTGCTTTTAACATTAATGGTGATGCAGAGAGCACTTTGGGCATTTTCAGCATCACTGCAGGGCTCGTCTGTGAGGGTTATACCGTCTGATTTAAAACCGAAAAGCCTCACCATTCAAAATGTTTATAAATGTTGCTAAGGAAGTCTTTCCCCAAAGCAGAACTTTACATAACATGTTTGTTTGTTCAGTACCAGAGATGTACTTCCTTACAGATAATATAATACTACACAACAGCAGATGTAGCTACTCCCAGGAAATTACTCCGAGATAAGCATTTAAGGCGCTTTTTTCATGTTTTTATTCCAGTCTTGACCTGTTTTGTGTCTACACTGTTTGCACTGAGGTTGCATGGAGTCCTGCTTAGCCAAGATTAGAGCATGCTACTTAGTTTATTTATAAAAACCTTTCCTTCATCTCATCCTTCTTTTCTCATAATCCCAATATTTTCATGTCACCCAGTTCCTATGCCAACTAATCATATGCTTTTGTGCTTCATTATAATTGCATAAGGTCTCAGAGCACGGTGAACTTGCCTCTCAATTTTTTTTTTTTTGTTTTCTTTTTGTTTTTTAAGTGAACAAACGGAATTGAGGTTGTACAAGCAGTTGTTTAAATGCAGGACTTATCCCTGGATTCTGCTTGGCACATGCATGGAAAAAATGTTCTACCCAATTTCTTTTCCTGTGTGTGGTTTGGTCGTGTTTTCTACCTCTGTGACTCACTGATGAAATTGTCCATGAATGATGGAGAGTTTATAAAACATGCATGTTGTGTCCAAGTAAAAGGTCATCGAGGACCTGGAGCTATGTCCACCTGGCGTCAGCACTGGAGCATGTTGGGAATCTTATGTTAGACAAAGCTCAGGCCTACATACAGCACTGGCTTGTGTGTAGTGCAGGACTGTCCTTATTTTGGGAGTAAATGTGAAATGGCCCATCAAAAAAAGCGGTTAAATGTTGGGATAGCTGAGTTCTGGAGAACTGATGAGAAATCTGGTTTTGATCAGAAATTTTAGTTTCTGCTAGTAAAATACTTTGGCATCTTTACGGTAAGAAAGCATGAACACAGTTTGCCAAGCTGCCATTGAAATGCTGTAATTTAGGTTACTTTCTGAAAGTTATTTCCCACTGTAAACATATAATTATTTTAAACTTGCCTCTAATTTCCGGTTTTTCTATAAGCAGATAAGATTATAAATGTAGAAGCAGTCTTTCCATGGAATTGGAATGAATGGGCGGCTGTGGCTCAGTCGGTAGAGCGGGTTGTCCACTAATCCACTAATCGTGGGGTTGGCGGTTCGAATCCCGGCCCGGGTGATCCCATGCCGAAGTGTCCTTGGGCAAGACACTGAACCCTAAGTTGCCCCCGATGGCAAGCTAGCACCTTGCATGCAGCTCTGCTACCATTGGTGTGTGAGTGTGCACTCATTTGTAAGTCGCTTTGGATAAAAGCGTCTGCTAAATGAATAAATGTAAATGTAAATCTTTAAATCTTTCATTTTCTCCCTTTCCACGTTTCTTCCTTACATTGTAGTAAACTGTAGTAAACAACACAACTTGAAGTGGTTGTTTTTATATTGTTGTGGTCTTTCCAAAGACATTTTGTACCTCGAGTCAGCAAGTAGAAGGATTCTGCAGGACATTTACTTTTACTGCCACCAAGACATTATTTCATTTCTATTTGGGACAGTTTTATTTATAATGGGTTGTTGTTGGGTACTTGCGGAAAGAAAGATCTTCTCAACTGTTCCTTTTTATTGCCAAACAGTAAAGATCTGATGCATCTTCACGTCTCTGTGTAATACTCATGAATATAGAGTGCTGTCACTAAAATCATGCTGTGCCTCTCTCCTATTCTGAGCTTGTCACAGTAGAATGGCAACTTTCCTGATGCTGAGTGGCAGCTGTGATCCTCTGCTTGTAATCAGCCTGGTGCAAGTCAGAGAAATGCATTGTCTGCTCCCATGTTATTAGCGAATAGCCCAAGCTGTGATTTTTAGCATCGGGGTTATTACAGGTCTGCAGTAAAGTAGCAGTGTGTTTGTGAGATGTTATTTCTTATTTTTGACAGTAAGGTTGGGTAATGCAATTTAATTAGTTTCATTTTCTTCAATGTAAATAGTAGTAAGAGTTTGTAAGAGTACGAATAGTAAGTGGGTGACACTTGATAGATTGGTTTTAGAATGTTTATTTAATTATTTATTTGTTTTCCTCACTCATGAAGGTATTTGATGTTTACTTCTTGACAAGATACTATATATCAATAATTTAATTACAGTCACCTTTCATTAAGATTTTTTGGATGCTTTGCCTGCAGATGGTACTAGCGCCGAAGGCTCAGAGGAATCTACAGTGGGCCACAGCTATGTGAAGAAAAAACTTGAACATGGCCTGAGCCGGATTTGGCAGGTCAGCAACACACTCATTTTCTTTTATTTGCTACTTTTTCTGTTTTGTTCAGTAACATTCTGATCGCACCTACCTATTTTCCTATGGTCAGGACGTCCAGCTGAAAGTGAAAGCCTATTTATTGGGGACGGACATGTCCAACTTCAAGTATGACGACTTCATTGTGGTGCTGGACGTTATTAGCAGGTAGGAAGCTGTGTCCTCATTAGTGTAAATTGGATTGGCACAAGGCCTGCTTGTCTGCTTGGGCCCAGTGTGTTTAACCCAGCAGTGAGGGACGGTGCATAGGGCATCAATGAAACCACTTGTTCCACAACAAGGGAGAACTTCCATTCAGCCTCTTTACAAGGCATCTAATTAAAAGGCCGCTGAGTCTGTGGAGCCTTAGCTCTGTTTTGCTGACCCGCGTAACCCCTGCTCATGGGTCAGCAGCGATAGCAATCGCATTGGTCTCATGTGCTATAAACAACTGTGGGCTTAATAAGGACTTGTAGAACATAAGCCTGCTGTCAGCCATTACTGTTCATGTGTGTGTGCTATCTCATGTTCAATTCAGATCTCTCTTTATTTTTTTTTATTTTTTATTTTATTATTATTTTTTTTTAAACTATGTCTTCTTGTCTGTGTCTCTAGTCTAATGCAGGTGGGAGAGGAGTTCTGTGGCAGCAAGTCTGAGGTGCTACAGGAGTCCATTAAGAGACAGAGTGTGAACTATTTTAAGAACTATCACAGGTGAGCTAGCCATGCTATGGTCTTACCTGATTCTCTGCTCTCCTCACTCAAGCATTCAGGGCTTATGAATAAATATGTCAGCAAGTACACAGGAGTTATCTTGTATTATGTGTATGGTCCATAAACAATACTTTTGGTTTTTTTTGCTATACACTGATATTTACATCTAGATGTGTTAAAAAAACAAAAAAAAAAACCCTAAGAACACCTTTGGTGACTGACCACCCAATTTTTAGGTGAGCAAAAGTAACTTAAACCTAAAGTAAATAACACTTTATATTTGGTTACATATCCCTTACTTGGAATAACTTGATCAAGTTGGCAATCCACTGACATCACCAAACTGTGGCGTTCTTTTTTTGTGATGCTTTTCCATACTTGTACTGCAGCTTCTTTCAGTTGTTGTTTGTTTTGTAAGGTTTCTTTCTTCAGTCTCCTTCAGGAGGTGCTCAATTGGGTTAAAGTTTGGTGATTGGTTTGGCCAGTCTAAAACCTTCCACCTTTCGCCCTGATAAAGTCTTTTGCTGGTTCACTGTCATATTGCATTCCACGGCAGACCGAATGTTTCTGTAGACTTCTGAATTCATTCTGCTAATACCATCATGAGTTACATCAGCAATAAAGATTAGTGAGCCTGTTCCATGACTCATGACAGGACCCTGAGCTGTGTAACATCTAAGACTGGCTACTAGCTCTATTGCAAGGTCTATGGTTCACTTATAACAATGTCTAACTGTGCAGGTCATTCTCAATTATGCAACCATGAATGCTCTCCTAGTTGTCTCCCAGAGTTGACTTCACTTCAGTACACATAGATAAAAAATCTAGCTTGCAGTGTTTACTTGTACTCTTTACACAGCTCATTGGGGGCTGATTATTTAAAGCTGATTTATTAGGTTGATTTAATTAAATAAAGGGCATTGTACCAATGTAATTGGTGTGTCCACTGGACAGTTCAGTTTGACAGTTTTTGGGATCACTGAGGTTATGTACATATACAGTCTTCACTATATTACCTTTAGATGAAAGAGCACGAGCAGTGTGCGCTTCATCCTTGTTTTTCTCTGCTGACACTGGCGGCACTGTTCGGATCATTTTTACTAGCAGAGAGGGAGCATTATAGATCTTTTTGTTATTATTTTACAATCCCTGCAGTGCTTTCAAGTCTTGAGGTGGCATTTTTGAAAATGATAAACTGCCATCTCATACTCCGATTACTGTCAGAAGCATCGATAGAGGACACATATGGCAGATAGAGACACTTATGGCAGAAATGACAAGAATGTGTGCGTCTGTCTTTTCATTACATTTCTTTGACATTTGCTGATTCACATACTCCTTGGCAGCAAGTGCTATTCACATAATTTTTTACATGGGTACCTTTACAGTAGGTGTATCCAAACAGATAACCGTGCATGTCAATGCAGATCATGTACAGCTGGTTTTTGTGTGACATTTCTACAATAATACGACTTGTACATGCTCTCTTCAACTTCTTGGAGACAGAGTTGGTGGGGTTGTTCCTGTACGGCTGTGTAAGCAGCTGGGTGACTGTTTCTTTCTTTCCAGAGACCAAGCAGCTGAGGAACATCTCTTGTCGGTTGTTTGTGGTGATTGATAACAAACTAAAACTCCTAATAGATAACACAATAGTCACATTTTCTTTTAATGGGCTGACCTATGAGATTTTCAAACCCTAATGACCAGAAAAATCACACAATAATCCACTTAGCAGTAAGAGGGACGAGATGAAGAGAAATATAAGAATTCAATGTAAATAAATAAAATGTAAATAATCCAAATTCTTTTTTTTTTAAGCACGGCTGTATTTCTCATGTATAGGTGCCATTTGTTTGTTAAATGACAGTTTTTTTGACAGTAAGAAATGGTGTAAGCTGACAAACCACCATTTCTCTCATCAGCCCAGTGTCTTTCATTTGACAGAAAAGAAGACGTGTGTCTTGTGCTAAAAAAAAACAAACAAACAGAAGCAGCGACACTCAGCATAATGACTTCAGTAAAAAAAAAAAAAACACCTGTCATTACACAGAGAGGCACACAATTTCTATCCAGCAATAACCTGCCTGTAAAGATCACATCTCTTTATATGGATGCAAAAGAATTATTGATGCATGCACTAGAATTTACTTACATATCCAGGACAACGTCCAAACATTCATGAAATGCGCTGTACTCCACTGAGTCTATTGTACTCCTTCACTTCCACATTAGTGAAATGAGTTTTTCTCAATCTCTTTGAAAGTGCTTCAAGTATTTAAAATGGTCTGCACTTATATAGCGCTTTTATCCGAAGCGCTTTACACTGTGTCTCATTCACGCATTCACACACGCACTCACACAGCAATGGTAGCAGAGCTGCCATATAAGGCGCTAACTTACCATTGGGAGCAACTTGGGGTTCAGTGTCTTGCCTAAGGACACTTCGGCATGTGGAGTCAAGTGGGCCGGGAATCGAACCGCCAACCCTACGATTAGTTGACAACCCGCTGTACCACCTGACCCACAGCGGCCTCAACTCCTCAGGCTGCACTTCAGTATGCTGAATTGTACACCTCATGCATAATAAAAGTTCAGTAGGGCATGTGAAAGTGGAGCTGTTTTACATTCATGTTTCTCAGTGGAACGGTGTGAAGACATAGTAAATATTATCATCATATACCATCTCGCATTAAGCTGGATTGGTTCAATGGTATGATTTTTAAAGGCTTCGTATTTTATGAATGTTGTCATCTTGCTAATGACGCTTTTTTCAATTTCTGCTTCAGAGTACACTAGACATGTTTTTGCGGGGCATTTTCTTTAACCTACGTTTTCTCACCAACATTTTGACTCATTGATGATCGAAACATGGTGATGGTTGTCTATAGCCTAATGGTATGGAGTGACCAAGGTGCTTTTCTTTCTCAGAAAAGACGATCACATTGTTTCAACAGTTGTCTGCCTTAGCTCTGTGTTCATGATTTTATTCATATATGAATATGTTTCTTAAGGTGAATCTGTTTAAATCCATCCATCTCTTATTTTTTTGTTAGAACACGCCTGGAGGAGTTGCGCATGTTTCTAGAGAATGAAACATGGGAGTTGTGTCCTGTGAAGTCCAACTTCAGTATCACTCAGCTTCACGTAAGTCTCAGCACAGCACTAGTGTTCAGATTAGAAATGACTTCAGAGGTCACGTTGAGGTGCCCTAATTCAAATGATCGTTAATTACTGTACGTATGGACGTTAATTAAACTTATTGACAGCCTTCTGGGGGGTTTTGCAGTAATCTCACTGCTCTGTTAACCTTAGTGTTGACAAACACAAGTTCAACATGCTAAGTTATAATTCCCTCTTGCAAACCGGCCCTTATGTTTTCTGGTTTGTTTGTTTTTTTGGGGAGATTTTATTAAGCTTGGGTTAGGACATTAGAGAAAACTGCATTATGGGTGTGGGATTGTATCCAAACACTGAGTCCTAGCTTGGATTATCTCCTTCTCTCAGTTATAGAGAGAATGAGGAAAGACGTGTGTGTCAGGTTTATTTGAACATGAGCATTTTGAGCCTCCCGAGGTCGCAGTGATGTCAGTATCTGAGAAAATGATTTGTTTTGCACTTTGCTGTACATGCCCAGATAGCCTGCAGTGAAAGCATATTTTCCTCAGAGGATACTATGAATAAATCTACAAGCTTTTCTATGGTTAGCGTATTCAAAAGACAGCCTTTTCTGTTACGGAATCGGTCCATGTAATGGGCTTAACATGAGCATTTTGATTGGAATGATTAGGTTACGATGAGATGCATATAATCCTGACCACATCTCATCAGTACTCCGATGAATGAAAAAATGAACAGTTTGTGGTTTGAGGTTATTTTTATTTAGCTATTTATTTTTCTTTTAGGACTTTTTCAGTCGAAAGTACGGAAGCCCTAAGAGGCCATGCATTAATATTTTTTTCTTTCGTGTTTTCTCGTGATTGCGACTGAATTTTCTTGTGATCTCGACATGACATAAAAGTTTTCTCACGACGTAATTTTATCACGAGAAAATCTCACGCCTTGTGAATGGGACTGGTGTTGCATGTACGTTGGCGTCTTTGTTAACCTGCCAGTCTCATTCTCACGTGTCGGACACTGATATTGTCAATCACCGACACACAGAGCTGTTTCAGCTTGAGTTAGTCCCTGATCAAAGTTCATACACGATGCTGAAGGATTGCACTAATCTGCTGCCCCATAACAATTAAAACAATGTTATGTCAAGTACATGGAAAAATTAAGTCATGATCACGAGAAAACAACTATTTTTTTGTCAAGATTAAGAGAAAACAAGAAAAAAATTATAAAAATCTATGGCCTCTTAGAGTTTCTGTATAAAAGACAAACAAACCAGCTTTGTTTCAAAGGTACAGCTAACGTTTTTAACTGGATTAAAGCCTTTCTCAGGTACTGCTACTTTGGCTGATTGGTAGTCACATGACAGTGTAGTATGTCAAACTGTAATACTTGTGTATTTAATGTTTTCTTGCATATTTAGAAGACCTTTCTGTGTTGTTCTTTTTAAATACCTACTGCGTATATTTGAAGAAAGGTTTGGCAAACAGTGAAAGCTAATAATGTTGGTTATAACCGTAGTAAACACTTGTACACTGTTGTGCTGCAGGAGTTTAAGTTCATGGGCCAGTGTCGTTCGCCATCAGTGTCCCCAAGCAGGCAGCCAAGCTCTAGTGACCCCGAGGAGCTGTCTCTCTTTGAGCAGTATGTTCTGGGAGGAAACCCTTTTGAGATGCAGATCGACAATAAAGATGAGGAGAGTGAGGATGTCCTGGCGTCCAATGGGGTAGGCTTATTCAGTAATTATGTGCATATTACACATGCATTACATTTTACACAGATTATTATTACTATTTATTCCTAAACATAACATGAATAGTGAGTAAATGAAAACCTTTATATAACCTTTTGCCGAGTGCTGGTTTATAATCCATTAAAAAAATGTGATGTAATGTGATTTTTACAAATTATTTATTACCTCTTCATTGGATTTGTGTTGCTATGATTAAATTGGATCTTTTTTTAATTATTATTTTGATATGTACAGCAGATGTCTGTGATACCACTTTCTATCAGGCCTGAGTGAACTTTAGTTCTCTCCTCCATTTATTCTTCAATAACATCATTGAAACCACAGTGAGCTGTTGAAATAAATGGACATAATTATAATTAATGGTGTTAAGTGGCTTATAAGCTCTCTACCTGTCATGTTGGATCAGCATTATGAAGGGTGTCGTGTCTGCATGGAGTTATCACCACTCAAATGCACTTGACATTTCAAAACCGATACCGGGACAGCATAAGAACATTTTATTCTGTTGATAGCGTAGACCATGGAAAGTAGTGTTTTTTTACCTTGAGACAGCATAGAATTGTTTTTTTTCCTCTTCTATATAAACCAGACAGTTTTGATTACTGCAGTCTGTGAACCTGTTCATATTCACGTTATATAAGAGCCTGTTGTTGATCCAGCAGGATGTGTTAACATTTTTCACAGCTCCATGCAGTGATCAGTATTAAAAAAAAAATACAGGATAGGAATGAGAGAGTTATTAGCACGATCATTTGGAGTGGCATGTGTTCCGTTCTTAAATTTCTCTCCATTCATGAATCAACCGAGCTGCATGCAAATACAGGCTTTTCATGCTAAAAAACTTTTTTTTGCATACACAGACATTTCGGTAAAATAATTTTTTCACTGTTATTTATATAAAAATTTATATTGCCTTGTTTTTGATAGTTTCTACATCTTTCACTACGCACAGTCTAGAAATCAAATAATCAAATCAGTCAAATAATCAACCTGGAAGTAGAAGTCTGCTGCTCTTTAATACACTGGAACCGTATTCTTTTCATAAAAGATTTGATAAACATGAGAACAGTATAATAATAATAATAATAATAATAATTTATCAATTTGTATAGCGCTTTTTACAATGGTATATTGTCTCAAAGCAGCTTTACAGAAATATCATTTTTACATTTACAAGCGACTTACTAATGAGAGACACTCACACACCAATGGTAGCAGAGCTGCATGCAAGGTGCTAGCTTGCCATTGGGGGCAACTTAGGGTTCAGTGTCTTGCCCAAGGACACTTCGGCATGGGATCACCCGGGCCGGGATTCGAACCGCCAACCCCACGATTAGTGGATTAGTGGACAACCCGCTCTACCGACAGAGCCACAGCCGCCCTATATAAGCTGAAAGAAATAAATAGCACCTACAAAATCCTGCCTCCATGTTGTCCTTTTTACCATCATCTTTCTGTAATATTTTTTATTTAAAAAATTGTCAAATGAAAAAAATAAAAAGAAAATTAAAATAAACAAATCAAACATGTTTTCATCATCAAATCAAACAGTTAAACATTACCCGTCAAAAATTTGCACACACTCATTCTTTATTTAAATATTCATTTGACTGGTAGTGTATGCATGCTTTTTTTATTTTTGTGAAAATAAATAATAATACATTTTTTATTAAAAACTTAATAATAAATAACATTTTAATACAGCCGGCTCCATTGGTCTGAACCTCTCAGAATGGTGGCCTTGAAGAAAACCGTATCAGTGTTACATAACATGCTGATAATCAATAAGGATACTTTCTGATATTCAGCACACATAGTATTGCTACTGTGAACATTTCAAAATATAGAATGCCCCTTAGGCTGCTTTCTGCCTAAATAGACAGCATTTTTGGGTGCCATTTGTGCTCCTGAGTTAAAACATGTCCTGAAAGGATCGCAGCATAATGCACCTTATTTTCGACAGATTTAAATCCGAGTCGCAGCTGCCCTTCTCGGAAAGGGTCACTTTTCTGGCAAGGTAGCAATTTTTGAAAAGAATATTGTGATAATATTAAAAAGCCTAAAAGGTTAGGAAGTTCCAGTGACTGGAGAATATAATGCACACACATATAAACACACCTAGTCCCTGAACTTTGTGCTGAAGTGAATTAATCGGCCCTTGGGTATGAGGTGCAATAATAAATGATAAGTTTTTAAGTTTGTTCAGGAATAAAGCAGCACGTTCAGTTGTACTGCAAATTTACCTCCTGTCATTCTGTCAGAGAAACCTGTAATTGCTGCTCTGTGAGTAGGTGTTGCTGTATTTTAAACCGAATTGGCGTCACAGAGAATTGCTATCATTTTCTTTTACAGTTTTGTGACACTTGGAGCATGTTTGATTTTTCATGTTTATACATGTTCAGACATCTGTTAGAGGCTTTGAATAACCACATATATGAAAATCCATAAGAGTCATACAAAAGGATGAAAGTCATTACCCTAGAATGCATAAAAAGGGTCAGTTTGACCAGACAGGGTATGATTTTTAAAACTATTACAATAATAATTTTTCAAATAAACAAATAAATGTGATTGCAGCATTAAAACATTTGTATCAATTTCTTAAAATAATTTAATTCCGCTGTACTTACTTACTGGTGTTCCGCAGGGCTCAGTTCTAGGCCCTCTGCTCTTTAATATCTATCTATTTCCACTTGGGCATCTGCTACGA
>JAFFST010045412.1:23947-38001 GCA_022414735.1 Noturus placidus
ATCAGCATAACAGTGGAAACTAATTCCATGTTTACGAATAATTTGACCTAGAGGTAGCATATATAAGGTAAATAGTAGTGGGCCTAAAATGATGTGTACATACACATAAGAGGTACTACTGTAGGGAAATAAGCATAAAGTTCGAATCATGTGCATACAGAATGTTTATCATTTAAAAATTTACAAGATTTCTAAACATGTTATGGTAATTTTGGACTGCATGGTCCAGGCTAATTTGTTGTAGGCTTAAAATACAGTAAGTATAGATAGGAAAAGTAAAGGCATATAATGGATGCATGACTGGATTCACAAAACACCCCACAACTATGGTTATGGATAATTTATGGATTTTATGTGCATTAAATGGTGTTTTTTATTGTATGTTGTATCTTGCTTTACTGCAAGAAATAAATTATTAAATGTTACTAACCTTAGTGGTTTGTTGATACAATTTTAACTGTTAAACTGAATTTCAGAAAAGATTAGCCATGAATTTGGAAAACATTAAGATTTCATAAGTCCTGTTATTGTTGTTATTGCTGTAAGAAATTAATTATCAAGTGTTATTTAGGCCTACGTTTTAATATATACTAATAAACTGAGGATGAAACTAAAGGCTTGAATATTTCCCCTCCCAGATTTCCCCTACGGCATCAATAAAGTAATCTGACTGTAATCTAAACCAATATGTGTCCCAAATATCAGTAAATATGGTTTTCAGTCAGTTTTGACTGGAAGTTCTGTTCGTTTTACTAATGCCAAGAAACCTTTGACAAAGTGCAAATTAAGAAACAAATATGAATTCAACCTATTTCATTATATTAAGAAAGATAAGATGTTCTTGGAGAAGACATAAATGACCTTAGATACTATGATGTACCTTTAGATACATAAGAGCTTCAGGAAGTCTTCTGGATATGCACAGTTGTAGCTAGGCCTACAGTACTGCATGTGAACATATTAGATCTACATGCAATATCTACATCTTAAGCTCAGTGTGGCTGCAGGTTTTCATTTCAACCAAGTGGCACCAAACCATGCAATGTGGTGGCTGTTCATAACTTGACTTATGTTTCAAAACAAAATATCTGAAATAACCCTTTGGTGTTGTGTCTATATTTCCTATGTACATTGATATGTTTATACAGTACATTCTCTCAGGTTAGCCCTATCAAGTTCATCTACACCTCTTCTGTATGATGGTCAGTTTTAAACTAGACGTTAAAATATGATAATCGTTTCTGTGATAGTTTATGCTGGGGTTGTCTTTCGCGGTTTTGTATCAGGGTCATGATTAGGTAGTAGCTTGAAATAAATATCACATCACAACACATTTGCATAAGTAATAACTGACATCCTTCCTGGAGAATGTAATTATTTAGCTCAGTATCTCTGTACGATAAATCTTGTCCAAGATGAACGTGGATATAGACATAACGGACATGCACATATATACACCCTGATCATTACAATGTGTTAGCACATTAGCAAATTTTACTTTAATGAGACATTTGTATCTGATGTGAATGTTAGACTTTTAAAACACGAGAAAGGAGATTTTATGACACTATCTTATCTGAGGCTGCAGTAACAAAACAGGTGTACTTGGCACTCGCCTTAGTGAGTCAAACCAGATGGATGTGCCCAAAAGACATGGAAATCAACACCTGCACCTCAACAAAGGCAACACTGAGCGTCTAATAAGCCTTCCGTTCTCTCTTTCACTGAACCCACAGTAGTCTGGCTTGGCGGTGAGAGAAAGGCGTCCCTATCCGGAGCCGAATTGGTGCACACTAATGGCCCTTGTTGATCCATGCTGGCACCGATGAAGACCGGATACATGCTTGTGAAGATGCTCACATTAACCAAAGTGAGCCAGTTCGTCCGGACACATGGCTCATAGACTCCTCCTGTCTTCTTTGAGCGACTTGACAAAAGCCTTTTTGTGGCGTGACAGAGATGGTTTTTGACCTCACACTGAAGGTGTTTTAACATCCTAATCTAATTCCTATTCACCATTGACTGTTGTTTAGAGGACGCCAGGATTTGACTGTGGTTTGATTAAAAACAGTGTGATAAGACTTCACATCAACCAAGCAAAGGCTAAACCCATAAGAATGGGGTTATCCGGTGCTAAAATCAGGAGCACCAACATGGTATTGAAACGATACCGATTTCAAACTGACTGGATCAGGTTTGAATATATATATATATATATATATATATATATATATATATATATATATATGAATTTTTAAACCAGCTTTGGATATGCTGTACAATATATTGCTTGCTAATTAGAAGTAAGCAACTCTCAGTCTAAATATTTGAGATTTGTGGTGGCCTAAGTATTTGGTTATTCTCCCATTTGCTTTTGAGTTTTCAACCGAAGTAAGATGGAAATCTCCTCACTAACAGACTCGTTTGTGCAGCTCTAGCTCCAGTAAACGCACCACAGTTCTCCGTACTCTTAACGAGCTGCTCACGTTCATTCGTTTAGAATGTGACAACGGGAATCAGAGCTCCTCGCATCCACACACCCCCCACTGTTAACATCAGAGCGCCGATCTGTCTACACAGATCACAGACGAACAGACGGCAGGCTCCTTTTTTGTCTGTCATGTCCTGCTTAATATTCATGAAAGCAAATTGGGAAACAGTCATTTGACAAGTGCCTGCGCGAGCTCAGGCCCGTGGGGGAGCCGCACGCAGGAAGTGTGTGCTCACATTGGATGAAACGTTGTCCTGTTCGCTCCAGACCTGTTCCTTGTCTCTTGTCCCTGCTTACTCCCACTAGCCCTTGCACACTCACCCTAAAGTTCCCCCAGGCTGTGTGCTGAGTATTGCCTTAATCACCCCAGGCCCAAGCTGTGCTTGTCATTGTAGACATCTATCCCATGTTAAGGTGCTAATGCACACAGTGGCATCGCTGCTCATCAGCCCTGATATACAGTAGGCAAGCAGGAACCAGTCCAAAAAGTCTTAAAAAAAACAGGAACTGTCCAGTAGCTGAGTCCCCTGTAGTTATTTGGATGGTACGAAGATGATGCCATCAGTTAAAGATATAATGAATAATTTGTGTTAATTTGTGTAACCCTGATGTCGCATTGATGCGGTTCAATTCTTTTTTATTTTAAAACATGTTTCATGTTTGGAAAGTCAGCTGATTTTAATTATCCACCCTCAGTAAATTTTATTTTTACCTTGTCTGATCTGAACGTTATCTCTGATTTTCAAAATGTTTTTTCATAGTGTCGCATTCAAAAGAAAATTCTTAAATTAAAGCTTATGCTGTTCTGTAAAAATATTTCCTGATTTCATTTTTTGTGTATATCTCATACTAGATAAAACATACATTGTTTCAGAAATTAAACAAAATCTAAGATAAAATAAACTACAAACCCTGTTCAATCAAATCAACACTTAAACAGAACTTTTTCAACAGCATGAAGTTGGTTAAAAGGTCTTACCCAGTAACACACTATGCCAAAGTTAAAAGAGATTCCAGAAATGATGAGGAAGAAGGTGAATGAAATACATCATTATGAGTTACAAAGCTATTTCAAATGCTCTGGGCCTCCAAAGAACCACAGTGAGAGCCATTATCTCCAAATGGAAAAACTCAGCACAGTATTGAACCTTTCCAGAAGTGGCCGACATTCCAAAGTTCCTCCAAGAGCACAGAAACTACTCATCCAGCAAGTCACAAAAGAGCCAAGGACAACATCAAATGACCTGCAGGCCTCTCTCGCATCAATAAAGGTTACTGTTCATGACTCCACTATCATAAAGACACTGGGCAAAAATGGCATTCATGAGAGTGTGGTGAGGTGAAAACCACTGCTAACATGAAGACTTGTCTGAATTTTGCCAAAACACACTTTGATGATCCTGAAACCTTTAGGGAGAATGTTCTGTGGACTGATGATTCGATAGTGGAACTGTGTGGAAGACAGGTGTCCCGTCTGATGTAAACCATACATAGGGTTCCACAAAAAGAACATCATACCTGGTGGTGGAAGTATGATGGTCTGGGGATGCTTTGCTGTTTCAGGGCCTGAGCAACTTGTAATAATTGAGGGAAACATGAATTCTGCTCTTTACCAGAAAATCCTAAAGGGGAATATCTGGTCTTCAGTCTGTAAGTTGCAACTCAAGAGCAACTGGATAATGCAGCAAGACAATGATCCAAAGGATAGGAGTAAATCCTAGTACTAGATGTAAGTGAAAGACTGATCTCCAGCATGTGATTGCATTTATTACTGCTAAAGTTGGCACAACCAGATTTTAAGTTTAAGGGGGCAATTAGGTTTTCACATGGAAGGCTAGGTGTTGGATAACTTTTTTGCCTCCATAAAAAAAAATGTATTGTGCGTTTACTCAGGTTGCCTTTGTTTTATGTTGTATTTCATTTGAAGATCTAAAACTATTTAGAATGAGATATACACAAAAACAGAAGAAATCAGGATGGGGCCAAATACTTTTTCACAGCACCATAAATGCATGGCTCTGTGGACCAAAAGCCAAAACTGAAAATTATATGTTGTTGTTGTTGTTGTTGTTGTTGTTGTTGTTGTTCTTCTTCTTCTTCTTCTTCTTCTTCTTCTTCTTCTTCTTCTACTTATTATTATTATTATAACTGGTGGGAGGGAACACCCCACAAGGCCTGCCGTTGTGAAGACACACTGACACAGTCGTCCAACCATCACAATTGGGTCCTTTTCACATTTGCTCACATCCTTACACTCATCCATTTTTCCTGCTTCCAACACATCAACTTTGAGAACTGACTGTACACTTGTTGCCTAATATATCCCTTGACAGGTGCCATTGTAATGAAATAATTAATGTTTTTATTTCACCATCAGTGGTTTTAAGGTTATGGCTGATTAGTGTATAAAAATATGTGTTCTGCATGCATTCCATCCATCCATTTTCTATACCGCTTATCCTGCACAAGGTCATGGGTAGCCTGGAGCCTATCCCAGGGGACTTGGGGCATAAGACAGGGGAAACCCTGGTGCCAACCCATCACAGGGCACAATCACACACACACTTCCATTCATGCACTACAGACAATTTAGACATGCTAATCAGTCTACAACACATGTATTTGGATTGGAAGAGGAAGCCCCCAAGGCACAGGGAGAACATGCAAGCTCCATGCACACAGGGCAGAGGCAGAAATCAAACCCCTGACCCCGGAGGTGCAAGGCAGCCGTGCTAACCACTAAGCCATTGTGCCCGTGTTCTGCATGTACACATTCACAACAAAGCTTATTAGTACAATTTTTTGCATTGTCTCTAATTTGACAAAAATATAAGTCAGAATGGGTCAGTTTAACAACACAAAATAAAATATAATCCTTAGTCATGTGTTGAACTCTGTGTCATACATGCATGAGTGCAGCTTGTTTAGCTGATCCAAAATGAGACATTTGACCATTATAGTACCCTCATCCCACCAAAACAGCTTGTTTTGTTGCATGTGCATATGGTGCATACCATATGGTTAACGATGATAATGTGCAATCAAAGACCAATTAGCTTTAATGCTCAACAGCAGTGACATGATTCTGTAATAAATGATAAGTACTTGCTCAGCCATACACAGTGCATTTTTTAAGTTGAAATTTTTTTTTTTGCAAGCAATCTTGTTTCATGCAAGGATGATTATAGTGTAATTAAATTATGCTGTTTTTAAAATAGTTGTTACACATTTTGATTAAGTAACAAGATTCTAGATTAAGTAGAAGCATTTTCAACGTCTCTTGTGAACCAGCAGTGCGTTGCTTTTCAAAAAATTAAAACCTTTACCTATGAAATGGTAAAACTGATCTCAGATCTCAGCAATTAAATAATAATAAAAAAAAAATCAATGAAGGACAGGTCAATGAAACATAATATAACTCGGCGAGCAAGTTTTGGAATGGCTGTTTAATGGTTGTCTGCTTACCTTTTTGCCACAAATGACCATGAAAATGCATTCTATGATTTTCTGTGCTAATTTGTATGCTAGGTTTCTTAGGTCCAGTCTATTAGCTTACTCATATTATATTTGTTGCAGGCCTGGTCAAATATTAATCTTCATCAAGTGATTACTTTTTTTCATTATTACATAGACAATGGTAATTGAAATATTTTCAAATTACCCACCTAATTCCTAATTTTCATTTTACAGTTGTCCATATGTTTTTGTTGAGTTTTGTCCAAAAAGTGATATGTATTGTAAGCAAAAGCCATTAATTACAAAACTCATCCTCTGGCCATTCTTGTCAACCCATGTGAGCCAAGAGATATAGAACCACAGTTGAATATAGAGTATAACATACAGTTCTACTTTCTTTCATTCCAGACCACCATGACAGTTTCTTTCAGAACAATTACAAATAGAGTCAAATAGAAACAATTTGTTTTTATGGACTGGGAGTTGCAAATTTTGACTCTTTGGTTATTCAGGGTTGTTATTTCCTTGTTAAAATCTATGACACTTATCACATGACTATACTTAGCTGCATGATTGGCAGGTAGACTGAGTATATCACTCTAAACGCTTGATTTTTTTGCTAATACTAAAATAAAATCTGCTGTAGGTGATGGTATTTCTAACATTTCAGTTCCGACTTATTGTGTCAGGATTTCACTATGTTGCTGAACAAGACACATGGCATATTATTTAAGTTAGCACGTTGCAGCATCTGCACATGTAGAGTAACTAATCTTCAATTCTTGGAACCTCAATAACAAAATTATTTGGTGAATTGTTGAAACATTGTCAATTTTCCCAACATTATGTGTATTTTTGGTAGCAGGCCGGGTAGCTAGTTGTTTCTTAGGATGGTGATGAACAGGATTCATTCATATTTTCATTGCCAGTAACCTCTTTATCATAGTCAGGGTTGCAGTGTACCCCAGGTACACTGGGTGCAAGATGGAAGAATTCACTCAAGATGGGATGCCAGTCCATCACAGGGGACCATGCACACACTTTCACACACTCACATATACATAGGGCCAATTTAACATAACCAATCCACCTACTTGCATGTTTTTTGGGCAGTGGGAGAAAACCAGAGAACCCAGACTACCCATGCAAACTCTGGGAGAACATGCAAAACTCTACACATACATTAACCTGAGCTCACGATCAAACCCAGGACCCTGGAGCTGTGCACTACCATGCCGCCCTATTGGACATGATCAATGTCCAAATTGTTTGGGACCCGAACATCTGTGCCAGGCAGTTACAAAGCCCTGCCCTAACTGCAGCAAAATGTCATTAGCCATGTGCACCATGCAGGACATGAAAATACTGCCTTCTATTCATCACCTTCATCTGGCACTGCACAGCCACTGCAAAAAGTGAACAGAAGACATTGCTGCAGAGTCCACTATGAAGAAAAAGGTAAGCTCCCTTTGCTGTACAGCAGCTGGAGCAAAAGCAAACAGAGAGAATGCCTTTAATAAATTGGAACACAGATTTGAGGAACTGGCATCAGACATGGAACAAATGCAAGAGCTGTTAGTAGAAATGCAACAGCGCACTAAAGTACATAGTGCAAGGGAGCAAAGTACTAGCATACAGAAACAGACCATGATGTGCTATCAGTTCCCACATCTTGTTCTCTGAAATTGAGGCCCACATCAGCAGACAGTGTTGGTAACTTGGCATTGAAAGAGATTTGAAGTGTAAATCAGAGTGTAAAGCAGGAACACTTGTGCTAATGGGCTGGTTTTAAGGCTGCCATTTCAAAATGAAAGTTGGATCCCTACAACAAACATCTTCCCATGTGAGTGGCTGGGCTTGTCCACCAGCTACTGACTTCACTGACTAGCTTTTATTGTATTTAAGGGCATTTTGATTCTGTGACTTGATAAAAGTCCTAGTGTTTCCAATGACAGACGTAGAAACCCTACACTTGAGATATTTGAGGACATTTGAGGACATTTCTTTGACACACAAGCTGAGGAAGCATTAAATTATCACCTCCTTCAGTCTGAGATAAGAGAAAAATATGTGACACAGGCCTTTGCACATTGGGATGCGACAGGACCACAATGTGCTTCCACAGCAGCCCAGAACACAAAGGTGGTTTTGTGCCAGAACAGGGCATGATCAAATCTGTAAAGCATGATTTGCTAAAATAGCTGGCAGATCCCAGTGCCAGTTCTGAAATCACACGGCCGGTGGTGGTATTGCTCTCCCCTGTGCAACTACAGCATTGGAGCTTTTTAACAACAGACCAGTTGCCACTACTAAACACAGGGGTCTGCACTACAGAGGTGCAAGGCCCAAGCCAATTGTTAGTTCAAAGGGCATCAATTTGGGATAGCTTTAGCAACCAGAGCGTTCACATAATTAGTAAGAGTAGCCCAGGGTATACACATACTCCCCTATCTGGATGACTGGCTGCTGTGTGAACAATCCCAGCAGCAATTGATGAGCCAGACAGGGCTTCTTATCTACTATTCTGGAAGCCAGGACTGAAAGCCAATTAAGAGAATGGCCATTTGACAAGTCGTGTAGCTCCCACTGAAACATATATTCCAGTGCAGGCCAACATCTCCACTGTGGTGTTTTATACCAACCACCAGGTTGAGTATTAACACATTGAGTGATTCTCAGTCTCCATAAAGTATAGTATTTGCATTATGGCAATGAACCTTCATGATGACTTTGATACAGGACCTCCACTTGTTCTGAAAGAAACTGCCCTGGTGGTCTGGAATGAAAGAAAGTAGAACTGTATGTTATACTCTATATGCAACTGTGGTTCTATAACTATCTCCTGGCTCACATGGGTTGGCAAGAATGGCCAGAGGATGAGCTTGACATGGTGCTGGCCTTTTAGAGGCTGCACTGTCACTGTCACGGCATGATGACCTTACAATTAGTACTCAGAAAGGAAACAAGCAAACACGAAAACTCCAGAAATTCTAAAGGAAAAGACCCCTGCTATAGTTGCAGAACCACAGTTACAGATGTTTTGTTTTTGTGTAGATGAAAAGGAAAAATGGAGAAGTTGAGCAATTATTAGGTTGGAGTTTGTCATAGTATCCTCAAGCACACATTAGTGAAAGCAGCTTGAAATGCCTGGATATAAAGTATGTGTGACTGCTTACTTGGTTTAATCCAGGCTGATGGACAATTTTATTTTAAAATTGGAATGCCTACATTGCTTTTCTTTTCTTTTCTTCTTATACAATTGTCTTCTACAATTTATAGCCCCATAAATATTTGATGTCTTCATTATTTCTACCAAAGCAATATTAACTCTGCATAACCTCTGAGAACAAGGCAGTATTTTAAACTAGTTTATAACTTAACTTTGTGCATATTTCTCATCTATTGAACTGGTGCTTGCTTTGCTTTAAGAATTCTGGGCTTAAACAATGGCTGAATATTCACTTTGAGGTTGGCTAGATATGGACTGGCAAGCTCCTGGCATAAACAAACCCTGCTCCCTTTTACCATCGGTGCAGTGAAAAGCACTTTGATTCCTGCAGTCAGAATATTATATCAGTGCTGAAGAACAGCCTTTCTTAGGGTCGATATGATTTCAGACTTAGCACTAGTCCTCCACCTCATCACAGCACACCAATCTTATTAAAGTATTTCAACAGTACAACTAAATTGTTGAAAATCAAATCAATTCTTTTGAATATTTTGCCATGTTATTTAAAACATTTGATACCTTCCAAATATGCATAAATTGCCATACAGTAGCAGGGTAAAGTTGTACCATTTATAGTGTTAAAAAATGGTATAAATGCTGTTTTACTTCTTCACATTCTAATGTTTCCTTCAGATAAATTAATTGTGCGTTCATTTTCAGTATGCTTCTTCTGGCAAGGGTTCTAAAAGCAAAATATAAAATGGAAGCCATAGAAATAATGCTTATGTAAATAACTGAAAGTAGAATAATTTTTAGCAAGAACTGATGAAATGTGAAACATAACTCAAGCATTATGAATGTGGCCCTTTTACATAGAAAATATAGCCTGGTTTCTAAAATTGCCATACAGTGAGGTGTGCAGTTATGTTTAAGTTTTTTTAATATTCATTATGTTAATGTTTTATTCACATGGCCTCACAGAATTAAAACTAATTTTAGTTAAACACTTTATTCATTTGTATAGCTGCCCACATTATTGTTATTATTATTATTATTATTATTATTATTATTATTATTATTATTATTATTATTTATTTTTTTACAGAAACACAAAGTTAGTCAGCAATATTCACTGGACTGATGTCAAGAATGGTGAGCTGTGACTGATGCATTTGCATTTTAAGGCTTTAATGAAGGCAATGAAGAGAAATCCAGAGAATGTTATGCAAGGTCAAAACAGGAGTATGTGAGGAGATCAACAAACAGAGGAACAGGATTAGGCAGAAACACAGAAGTCAAAACATGGGCACAAAGTCAGAATAACCAGGATCACAGATATGGAAAGTCAGTAGCATTGGACAAACAGAGCATTTACTTCGCAAATTATTATGACTGAAAGTCTCTCTTTTAAAGTGTGTGTGTGTGTGTGTGTGTGTGTGTGTGTGAGAGAGAGAGAGAGCGAGAGAGAGAGAGAGAGAGAGAGAGAGAGATTGGAAACAGTTGTGTGTGTAATCAGAAGTCCAATGATTGGGAGCAAGTGAGCGGTGTTGTGTTCTAGGTATTGTAGTCTTGGGCAGCCATGTTTGAAGGCTGTGCGTGTTCTGGGAAATGGAGTTTGTGGATTGTGTGAACTTGAGAGAGCCCCCTGGTGAGTCCCCGAAAAAAGGCTTACTCTTGGAACCCCATGCTTACGAGGCTTTCCCCTTGATTTGGGCCTGGACTTTCAGGGTGGTTAGCATGGAACTCATTGCAGAGATTGGGGTCAAACCAACACTGTTCCTCTGGGCTGTACCCCATTCATTGATGAGGTACTCTAGTCAGTTATTTCTTCAACTGAAATTCTGGATAGCTTTTACCAGGTAAAAAAGGGCTTGCCCTCTATGTCGAGTGGATTGGCTGGTGGGACATTTCTGGTAAATGGCCCTCTGATGACTGGGTGCAGTTGGGAGACGTCGTAGGTGGTGGGTGCTATGTTGAAGGAGGTCAAGCTTTTAGGTGAAGGGATGGATGTTTTTGAGCACTTTGTAAAGACCAATATACCTGTATCTCAGTTTCTTGCAGACTTGGAATTGCCTGAAGTCTCAAGTGGCCAACCAGACACTGTCTTCTGGCTGGTAGCAGGGTGTCTCTCCTTGTGGTACAGAGCCACCTGTTCGTGACATTGATGCATGTTCAACCATGCCCATTTACTTCTACGAAACCAGTCGTCCATTGCCTGTGTGTGTGGTTGGCATTCCAAGGGAACATGGGAAGGCTGGTATCCAAGCACGCACTGAAATGGTGTACTTTGGGTCTAACCCTAACCCTGGGTCTAACCCAGGGCAGGAACTGGGCCCAGTCCTCCTGATTCTCCACACAGAAGGTTTGTTTAACCACACACCCGATCTCCTGCTTGCTGGTTTTCATTTGAACATTAAATCGTGGGTATAAACCAGAGGTCAGGATACAGTAACTCCTAACTTTTCCATGAAACTGGCCCACATCCTTGAGGCGAACACATGTGTAAACAGGAGCTCAACAGTTTCAAAGGCAGTGGGCAGACTGGGTAAGTGGACAATGTGCAGGGGCATAAAGAACCGGTCTATTATAACCAGAATGATGGTGTGCCCTCAGAACTCTGGCAGGTCGGTGGTAATGTCAATTGCAATGTGGGACTAGGGCCATTGGGGTGTGGGCAACGGTAAGAAGCATGTTGGGCCGCCAGTATTTGTTCTTTAACAGGTGATACATGTGTCTGGTCCCAGGGTGGCCCATGGCTATACAGGTGTGGAACCATGCGACCAGCTGGGTGCAAAACTTCTAGCACTTCTGGAATCTAACGCTGCGACATACGGGCTATTGCCGGGTTAACATCCCAGTCCACAGCACCCGCGAAGCAGGATGGGAGAAGGATCCTCCTCACCACCCTCTCGTGGCTCGGCTGAGGGCATCGGCTTTCATGATATTGGAACCAGGTCGGTCGGAGAGGGCAAAGTAATCTGTCAAGAATGGTGAGCTGAGACAGATGCAATTGCAGTTTAAGGCTTTAATAGAGGAAATGCAGACAAATCCAGAACACGATATGCAAGGTCAAGGTCAAAACAGGTGTAGGTCAGATGATCAACAAACAGTGTGACCAGGATTAGGCAGAAACACATAAATCAAAACACAGTCAAAATAATCAGGATCACAGATATGGAAATGCAAGGCTTTGTAAAGGCAGCGGCACGGGACAAACTGAGCGTTTACTTCTCAAATGAATGTGACTGAAAGTCTCTCTTTTAAAGTGTGTGTGTGTGTGTGTGTGTATGTGTGTGTGTGTGAGAGAGAGAGAGAGAGAGAGAGAGAGAGAGAGAGAGAGATGTTGCCTTTCCATAGGGAACAGGTGTGTGTGTGTATGATCAGAAGTCCAGTGATTGGGAGCCGGTGAGCGGTGTTGTGTTCTGGGTATTGTAGTCCATGTTGGGTGTCCATGTTTGAAGGTGCATTGACCTGACAACTGAAACTCACCAAGCCTGATAAATAACTGAATGTTTAGCTGTAGATTACTAATGACATCTTAAACATGAAAATTTTTTTGTAGTACATTATGCAATGTATTTTGTACTGACACATACGAAAAAGGTCCACAAATTCCAGTTTGGTTATTGAAACTAGTATGTATAAAAACTAATAAAATATCTCTAAATGGTAAAAGCAAATAGAAAAAAAAAACCCAACACAAAATTCCAATGTTTTTGTTAAGTTATTAAGTTGTCCTAACTTACTGTCAGACATCAGGACTGAGGTGGGCGAGCTTTGGGAGCCTAAAAATCCATTAAAAATCACCTGCTGTAATGATCCTACTGTTATTAATCCAGCCCAAAATTATGGAATAGTTATCCGTAGATAACCTTAATATTGTAAAGGCAATGGTTTTATTGCAGAGTTGAACTGAAAAATAGGTGGGAAATCTTATTTAATTATGCAGATGATGCATTATTGAACAGTGTCACTTTAGTGTCTTTATGGTTCAGCACATGACAAATGATGCCAATTATGAATATTTCCTCAGGGTGCAGCAGCAAGGTGATGGGTTGAGACATGGCTGGTGCTTTGAAGAGAGATCATAAGGACCATTGGGATGTTTCTGTTGGACCTTTGATAATGTCATTCAGTTGTGAGGTGTGACCCGCTGTTAAGTGGTTATTTTCTGTTTTGGTCTAATTAAAGACCTGTCACACTTATTATATAAGCAATCGCCTCGCTGAAATCTTTGAAGTGATCATGATTACTTGTTTGATTCCCTTTAAGGTAAAATCACATAGGTTTTAAATGTGAGTAGTATAAGATCATGCCCTGAAACTGTATGTGAATTCAGAAAATAACTGTCATCATGTAAATAATAAACCCGCATGCCCTACATGTGAAAAACTGAACACGTGAAAATAAAAGAATGTGGCAACAACCACATGTGCAAAAATAACAAGCCATACATGCGAAACATTAATATAATAATAATAATAATAATAATAATAATAATAATAATAATAATAATAATAATAATAATAATAATAATGAGTCTTTATTGGTCACATATACATTACAGCACAGTGAAATTCTTTTTTCTTCACATATCCCAGCATGTTAGGAGGTTGTGGTCAGAGTACAGGGTCAGCCATGATACAGTGCCCCTGGAGCTGAGAGGGTAAAGGGCCTTAACCTTAACCTCTTTGTGTATTTCAGTAATAGGTTTTCTTCATTTATTTATATAAAAGGCAGACTGTCTGGAAGTCTATGGGAACTTACTTTACAACTTTTGTAAGCAGAAAAGCAACTCAGAACACATAAACCTTGAGGCAGATGGGCTATACAGTGGTGTGAAAAAGTGCTTGCCCCCTTCCTCATTTCCTGTTCCTTTGCATGTTTGTCACACTTAAGTGTTTCGGAACATCAAACTAATTTAAACAATAGTCAAGG
>JAFFST010045412.1:42451-44951 GCA_022414735.1 Noturus placidus
AGTATTAACTAAAGGGGGCTGAATAATTTTGCACGCCCAATATTTAGTTTTTTATTTGTTGAAAAAATTTGAAATATCCAATAAATTTCATTCCACTTCATGATTGTGTCCCACCTGTTGTTGATTCTTCACAAAAAATTACAGTTTTATATCTTTATATTTGAGGCCTGAAATTTGACAAAAGGTCAAACAGTTCAAGGGGGCCGAATACTTTTGCAAGGCACTGTATGTGGAGGAAACCCCTGGAACATAGAGAGAACAAAAATTTAAGGGGAAAAAATGTATAGGCTGTTTATTCACTGTTTCACTGTCTCATGCGATGAGTCAGTTGTTAGGCACAATACAAACAGCTAGATATGAATGCATGAGAAATGTTTGCTTTAAATATTGACATTTAAATATTGAAATATCTCAGACGAAGCAAAAAAAAAAAAAAAAAAAAAAAAAAAAAGAAGAAGAAATAGCTAGCTACTTACACTCCATCCATAAATTATTTCCCTTTCCTGAATGGGTAGTGACAACCAACTTCTAATCTATGAGAGGCTTGAGCTGACGCTGACTGAAGCAATTCATGACACCGAAGAGACTAAGGCAACACAATCATCAGATTTACCCTCCACTAAAAGCCCAAATATTAGTAGAGACATTTCACTTATTATGAAAGTAGGTAATATAATAGGTGTTGTAGCATGTGACAAAAGATAATGTTGAGAAGTGGTAGAGCTTTAATAAATAACACAAAATATCATCTTTTTCCAATAGCAAGTTAATGTAACAAATAGATTTCAGAATCTACTGTGTAATAAAAATGTGATTATGTAATGTGGAAGAACAACAACTGATATCGTTGTACACTAAACTGACAATTACCTTTTACTGTCTGCTATTTACATCTGCAATTTTGTTCATAACCATTTTATTTGTTACTGTTATTTGTAAAATAAAAAATGTTTTAAAATTAAAAAAATTGTAAAATCAGAGCTGGCCAAGATATTTTAATATCACTTTCTTCAAGAGAAGAAAGATTAACCGTCACTGTAAACTTTACCTTTTATAGTTATCTTGCTAACATTGAAAGATTCAAATATTGAAACTTATTTCTGGTTAAATACATTATCTGCAATCTGGGTATTTATGAGTTGTCCTTTCTGGTGCTCCTTTATAAATGGTATACATAAGATGAAACTGTAAAGGGGGTCCCAGAGTCCATCTGAACAAATGATCAAATATTTAACACTGCAGAACCACTCTCTCTCATCGATCTATGTGTGGTTTCTCATAGAAGTTTAATAAATGTGGAATGACATCACTGACCACTAAGATTTACTTTTTAACATATCGTTAGTTAGGTGAAGTCATGCATGTTTGTTAATTATGTCTTCAATGTTTGTAGCTGATTCACAAATATCACATATCAAAATAATTGTATGGCGGTTATATGCAGAAATAGCACATATAGCATCACGCTGTGTATTTCAGAAATCATGTTCAGGTGTTTCAACACCTGTGGTGAAACAAAAGTGTGAAAAATGACAGATCATTGTAAATAAATTTCAGTCTCGTTATCTCGAGATCGCAAAACTGTTTTCCTCACGATCTCTAGACGTAAAGATTTTATCGAGATTGAAGCCTAATGTCATTATGCAGCACCACAGATCTTCATTCAGTTCTGAAGATTCTATCAAAAGAGGTCCATACTTATCGATTTGAATTCTAGATTGAAAACTTGCCTTGAGTTGCCCTCTACAGCAGTACTTTGATTAATTACTACTGTAGATAAACCGTAGCTAATACTGTAATATACTCTTCCTTTTTTCTCTTGTCTCCAGTTTTTGGTGAAGATCTACATTCCAGCTTATATTTTGTCAATGCATCTCTGCAAGAGGTAGTGTTCTCCAGCACTACAGGGGCACTGGTGCCGTGTCCGGCAGCGGCCGTGCCCCCCGCTACGCTACGCTGGTACCTGGCCACTGGGGAGGAGATCTACGATGTGCCAGGCATCCGACACGTGCACCCGAATGGCACACTGCAAATCTACGGCTTCCTCCCCTCCAGCTTTAGTAACCTAATCAATGACAACACCTACTATTGCACAGCAGAGAATCCGTCAGGGAAGATCAGGAGCCAAGACTTGCACATCAAGGCTGGTGAGTTTTTATGAACCCATAATAGATAATTAACTTGAACATTTCCCTTATTGGTCAGAATAATCAATTTAAGCAGTTATTGATACCTGTATACAGTCAAAGTCAATCAGATCATTTCACTGTTAATATGACACTGTAACATCACAGCACAAATTTCACTAATAAGCATGAACATTTTTATTATTTTTTTACATAACAGTGACTTCATTCAGGTCATTTTGATTATTAAATTATAAACTAAATAATTAAATAATATAGTAGTTAATAAGTAATTATTTACAATATGAAATGTTATAGTTTGCATTTTCTTTTTTTGAACAACGTTAATAATTTATTCCATTGATTATGTATAT
>JAFFST010045412.1:49951-57559 GCA_022414735.1 Noturus placidus
ACAATCCCTCTGACGTTGGTTATTTTCCAGCAAATCATGGAGAAGATGAAATGCATAATTACTTGGCCGGGCTTGTCTTAATTAATGAAATGTGATTGAAAATATAATTACAATATGAATTACCTCTCAAAATAAGGACTGCTTAGTAGTCATTTGAAGCGGAGGCCCTGCTTTAAATGTGAATGAACGGAATCTAATGATGCCACTAACTTACCATTAACCTGTCATGCATTTAAAAACTGTGCGCGATGGGCGCTTTCGAATTCACGGCCATGCGCCTGTCTCCCACCTCTCTCGGGCTTTTGATAAACAATTGACCGTGCTAATGAAGAGATGAAAGGGCCTGCAGGTGAAAGCGTTTCTGTTTGGAGTTTCCTGAGTGTTGTATGCAGTCTAATGCATCTCACAGGGACTGCTGTATTTTGTGTAAAAGTGGCATAGGAACCGAATATGGAAAGGTTACATCTCTCTCGTCATACTGTCTCTCTTTCTCCCTCTCTCTCACCTTTATTTGCTGCCCTTTGTGGCTTTTGTTCTCAGACTCATCCATTTGATCTGGTTTATTGTGCTGGGTTGAATGATGCAACATGAGTATTGATGGTCTTTTCTTTTTGTTTGTTTTTCTTTCCACTGTTATTTTTGTTTTTTTTAAAATGGTGGATCAGTATAGCAGATGGAAATGAAGTGTCGTGGACAATATCCCAAATATTTCTCTTTAAGGATCATTCAGCAATTGAATAACATTACACAAGCATATTTTTCAGTGGAAAAACATACGAATGTGATGAGTTAGTATGACAAAATGATCAAAATCTAAAAGAATTGAGCTTTTCAATAAAGTGGTGACTAATTTATTAAGCTTTTCTGTTTTGTTTTTTTTAAACTGGTATGCGCTTAATGTGTTCTACAGTTTGAGGTCTCGTGATTTCTGGTTACTAACCATAGCAACAAAAAAAAAAAACTAACCTGCAAACGGAGTCTGCTTTTGAATACACACGAACAACAGTACAATCATAATGGCATTGGTAATTGTAACATTAAAGTAAAATTTTTACAATATTTTGTGGTGTATACTACCAATATCTTTGCAAGTATTGCAAATTGATGAGTAAAACAGGAAGGGGCTTGCTATGGCTGTGAATATACTAACAGAGTATTTGGATCCAGATGAAAATCCTCCTAACAATTATTTATACACTGCACAAGGCAGTATTATTCAAACTGAACAGAATCACTGAGTAGTTTTATTTATGGTGAATGCTGCACCTTACAGAAGCCCGTGCTTTATTATTTTATTTCTTTCTTGTTTTCTCATGATCTTCAGATAACAAGTTGTTTTCTCGTGATCATGACTTCATTTTCTCGTGATCTCCACAAGCTCCAGAAGTGCAATCCCGCAACATCATGGATCAACTAAATCGTTTGTACTTTCATAAGGGACTCTCTCAAGCTGCAAAAGCTAAATGTCTGTTAGTGATTGACAACCTCCATATTAATGTCCGACACTTGAGAAGGACGCTGTCAGGTCTACACCTTCATCGTCGAAGACAATATAGCGACCTGGTTCTCCTCTGTGACACTGCTCTGTATTAATGTGGAGATAAAGTCCATCTCTACAGCGAACATTGATTAAATTTATGATGGTGCTGGTGAAGATGCCAACGTGCTTGCAACACGAGTCCCATTCACAAGCTGCAAGAAAACAAAAAAAATAAAAATAAAAATAAGAACGCATGGCGTCTTAGAGCGTCCGTAGCACTTACTAAGGAGTAGGTGTAAATTTTAGACCGTATTTAAACGATCACTTATGTCACTATACATTTTTAGTAGTTTATGAGTTTTAGTAAACTTCAACATTATGACATTTACGTTCAAATGACAGAGCTTAATTTCAGCTGGTGCAACTGGCTGCCAGAAATGTATGGGAGGAGTTTCAAATGGCATATTTGTGAATAATAATCACTGCATATATAAAACAGTGAAATTGCTCGTGAGAGAGGAATAGTAATAATGTTTTCATTTATGACCCAGATTTTCTTTCTCCAAGTTTAAATAGAATAAAGATTATTTTACATCCTTTTCTGTTAGATTGAAGGGGATTGTTTGATGTATCAGTACGTTCTAATTAGGCAAGAAAACTAAACAGACACTGAAAATATATGAGACAGTGAGTGAAATCTTCACCTCTTTTGCAGTATCATAGCAGGCATAGGCTACACGTTGGTTTGTTAATTCTGCAATATTTCTGAAATCAGAGAGCCATCTGGACGTGTTGTTGCTGTCTCAACATCAATGTGTTAATTAACAACACAATTTTTTTTTTACTTATCACTATTTCAGCAAAGTAGCCTTTTATAATAGACAATGACAAAGAATTTGTTCATCCTGCGTGAGGTAAAAATCATACCAAAATAAGTCTACAATGTAAAAAAATAAATGATCTGTTGTGAACGGTTTTAAACTAGAAGATACATTCCCTTCCGTTCCTATAATTTCCTTCATTTGTATAAAGAGACTCATCTCACAAAATTTTAATGATAAATGATTGGTAGAGCCATTGACCATTAACACAACTGATTATTTCCCCTAAATTTAAAGCTACAATATGTAACGTTATATGGCATTTCTTTATTATACAGCTCGTTATTCATTGCAGGATGAAACTAGGGAGCTTCGTCAGCATCTCTTAGTTATAAGCCCAATTGATGCTCAATAAATATCTCTATATATTCATTATTCTTACTTATTGTTGAATTATCTAGATCGGGAGTGCCGGAAAGCAGTCCGCATGCCAACCCAGAAAGGAATTCCAGCAGACCAAATTGAGTACAGAAAAACACTGATGCAGAACTGATTTTTAAAAAAAATAAATAAAAACAGGTCGTAAAGCACCGACTCTAGTTTTCTAAACATGAACCAGCTCACATTCTGTTGCAGATCGTTTATCTAATCACATTCATTTATGTAAATTATTTAGCTGAAGGCAGCTCATCAGACCAGAGACCAGTTACAGGGCTAAACTCATTAGGTCAAAAGGGAAGACTGTTGACAGGCTTGGACTGATGTTTCATTTCATTTATTGAAATGATTATCAACAACATAGCTTTGAAATTTACTGAAAGACCTAAGGACGAAACTAAACCACCTCGGATTGCCTTATTTATAGTAATAAATTAATCACCTTATGGTTAAGCATTAAAAGGTAACTGTTGTCACTATTCAGTCATGAAGATATCTGGTCCAGATTTTGCTCCAGCAACCCTCCCTTCATTGGTCATTATTTTTTACTGATGCTGTCTGCAGTCAGGCTCAGCTGTTACACAGCCCATTGCACAACCCCAGCTTTGGCATTTGGCCACAAAAATACTGGATATGAAGCATCAAACACAGGTACTGCCAGCATAGTTTGCTTACAGGAAATAGACGAGTGAGAAGTCCTAACACAAATGTTTTCATCACTGTGCGAGAGACAGTGGATTTGTGCACTCGCAGACCAAAGTCAGCACAACCTTGAACAGAGAGCAAGAGAGAACGAAGCCACAGAAATAAGCTCTTTATTGCTTTTTGCTAGGCCAAGAGTGACACACACATACACAGCAGACAAGGCGGCACTCGGCAACTGTATGCAGTGCAGAGTGAGTGCATGAGGCCAGAATATTTCTGCTGTAAATAAGACACATCATTGACTGCACCGTACTGCTCTCTCTCTCTCTCTCTCTCTCTCTCTCACTTGCTCACTTGTTCTCGCTCCTTTCCTCCCAACCTCTGTGCCTCCCTGTGCTGGCAGGTTTGGAAGTAAATTAGGTCAGGGCTCAAGGAGAAAGCATGATCTTCCCATAAACAGCAGCCCTGCAGCCACCAGCCAAAAGTCAGTGATTCACTAAGCAATGGACTCATTAAAAACAATCAGATTAACCTGTACAGTGTTTATAAGTATATTACATAAAAAAGTGATGACCTGCTAAGTTGGAAAAACTCAACACGAAGCCCTGCATACTGTACAGTCAACATCAAAGCTGATTGGCCCCCTTTGAAGGAGTTTTCAGAAATTATAACAGAAACATTACAAACAATATATTTTGCCTAATATGTCTTTCATTTACAAATGTTTAATTTTATAAAAAATTATTGACACCACTAAAGAGTATTCAAAATAAATCCAATGGAATGGTCATCCTTTCATTGTTTAAAAATGGCTCTTAATATCCAGGACCAAATATGAGGCTGCAATCGAGCAGATATGTGAAATCGCTTTGTTATCCATAGCCTTGGAAAAAACCAAAGATTTTTTAATACAAAAGAGATGGTCAGATACTGTAAAAGATCATTTTAAAATACATGAACGGGAAAAATTCCACTACATATAAGGGTTAAAATAACACCTCCACCTCCCCAAAAAAGTTTAGAACATTAAACTGCAAAAGAGATGTGTGAAAAGAAAGAGGTATATGGTCCAAAAAAAAACCTGACTCAAAAAAATCTGCACTGCCTTTGTGCATCATTAGTAATGAAGAATAGAACTGGGAATACAAAGAAACAAAGGAACTGAGAGATTGAGAGGACAATAGTAGGAGATGGTATGATTTTGATTTTGTTTAGAACATGGTGTACCTCAAGGAACCATACAGTACTTGATCCATATCATGTTTGTGGCTTATATTCTTAGCTGTAATGGATGGATCATTCAAACTGGGACAGACAGAAAAAATGGGAAAAAATAATAAATCGAAAGGTTCTCGTATTGCTTTGTGCTGCTAAATAAGAGCGATACGTCATGTTGGCAATTAGGATGAAAATGATTACAGAACGATGTGTGTAGGCCACTAGAAACTCTGCGTTAATGTTTAATGAGCACTGATGGGTTTATGGAATGTTACTCTTTGGCACTGCATGTCAAAGTAGGACTTTCCTGGCTTATGGATTACACCCCACCGGTGCACTGGACACAGTCCAGAGCCTAAGATGGCAGCGCTCCAACCGTCAGATTAGCAATAAGTGTGGCATGAGCTAATTATGGCTAGAACAACCAATTAATTTCGATTTATAAACTCCTGTAAATTTTGGGCTTGTTATTACCTCTGTATTGGGGTCAGCTGTGCTCACCTCTGTAAATGGAAAAGGGTAAGTGACAGGTGTTCTTGGCCAAGGTGGAAACTTTCCATATGTTGTTTCAAACATGGAGTGAAAGAGAGAGAAAGAGAGAAAAAAAAGCACGGGTGGTTTTGGTGAAGGATCAAAAGCAGTCTCTGATGTTACCTTGAAAGCAGTGAAAAACAGGCTCAATCAGGAAAGGGTCTTAGGCATGAGTTCTGTTCTATCTAGACCGTGTGTGTTATTGAAACTGGAGTCTATTAAGGCTAGCCTGAAAAAGAAATTTCTTTTGAATATTATTACATATTGTTACATATTAAAGATGCTCTATGTGATACCACTTTGTTACATTATCTATCACAGTTATAAATTAATAGCAACTTTGGATGCCAATGCAAAGCTTTGGATCTTAGTCTAATGTGCAAATAAGCTGAACAAGGTCCTACTACAGTTAATGTTACTATTTGACCACCACAAATATCCATATCTGTATTTGTATTTGGCTTTAAACATGAAGTGGGAGTGGTCTAAACAAAAAATTTAGAAAATGCTGGGAGAAAACCCCCCAGAGGTAGAAATGGCAGCACTGTCAGCTCACAGTTCCTCTACCTCATATCACTGAAGAGATACATGTTAGGGATTGTTTTTATTTTTTTGCAACAAATTTAATTGGTTCGATTTCCCAAAATATAAATGACTAATAGCCTACCCTGACCAGGCAGTTAGTGTACCATCACATGTTAATGTTAATAAACAAGGTTGTTATTTGAGCATCATTCCTGAGCGTGTATGCTCTAGCATGAAAGTAAAACTGTGCCTTTCAAGAAATCATCATCCCTTGCAAAGTCTTCTCTTTTTTCCAACAATTTGTTGTTAAAGTACCACATGTATCCTACAATATGTTCTGTGTTGTATGTATATCTTAATAGACCGACTTAATGATAAAGATAATGAGTCTTTATTGATCACATATACATATTCGCAATGAAATTCTTTTCTTCGCATACCCCAGCATATTAGGAAGCTGGGGTCAGAGCGCAGGGTATGACACATGATCCAGCACCCCTGGAGCAGAAGGGTTAAGGGCCTTGCTCAAGAGCCCAACTGTGGCAGCTTGGCAGTACTGGGACTTAATTTATCATAATAATAATTTATCAATTTGTATAGCGCTTTTTACAATGGTACATTGTCTCAAAGCAGCTTTTACAGAAATACCAGTTTACATTTTTTTACAAGCAACTTACTAATTAGAGCACATTCACACACCAATGGTAGCAGAGCTGCCATGCAAGGTGCTAGCTTGCCATTGGGGGCAACTTAGGGTTCAGTGTCTTGCCCAAGGACACTTCGGCATGGGATCACCCGGGCCGGGATTCGAACCGCCAACCCCACGGTTAGTGGATTAGTGGACAACCCGCTCTACCGACTGAGCCACAGCCGCCCCAACCTTGAACCTCTGACCTTCCGATCAGTAATCCAGAGCCTTAACCGCCAAGGCACCACTGCCCACTTAAATGATGTTAAATGCTGTAATTTAGACAACTACCCATGGTGAAAGAAATGAACATGGACATCCTACAAATTTTCTCATTACTTAACCCGTGCATTGCATAGCATTGAAGCCTTGCAACTCCATGTTTCAATTCTGAGCTTGAGTTACAGTCTGTGTGGATTTTCTGTACATGTTCTCCCCATGACTGTGTGGGTTTTTTCTGTCCAGCTCCCCAAATCAAGCTGGTAGGTGGCTGGTAGGTGGCCTGAATTTCCCCTAGATATGAATGACTGTGTGAATGTGTGTGTGCATGGACTCGAAGGTGTATTCCTGCCTTATACCCAATGTTCTCAAGATATGCTTCGGGTCCAAAATGACCCTGACCACAAAAAAGCAGTTAGTGAAGATTGATTTCACTTGATTCATGTAGAAATCTGGGTTCCTATTAATACAGTATTCCTAATGCAATTTAAATGTATTTATAATGTACTTTTAGCATTTAAAATACTTTGTAATGTCTGACATAAGCCTGTAAAAGAGGTTAGAAGTAGTTAAAAGTAGTCTGACATTAGCATGGATAAGTAGTTAGAAAACATGAGAATATGTTCAGGATAAAGTCAGGATATTTAATTAAGGCACTAAGTATTATAACAAAGACTCTGCATTTTAACAGATTTCATCCTTAGCATGTTCTTATGAACCGATATTATCTGCTGTCACGTTCGCGTAAAGGGGTCGGATGCAATTGCTGGATTTTTTGATGATTTATTATATTGACAATGCAAAACAAAGACAAAAATACTAACCTATCTTAACACTATGACATGAAACTAACACTAGGACTAAACATGAAAACACGGGCATGAAACAGAACACCGAGAGACATAGAACAGGAGTCTAAACACATTTAAGAAAGACCAAGACTAAGTGCAAAACCCAACTATGTATACACCCCAGTGCTCATTAACCAAAACGTGAATCAGGTGCAGAAAAACATGTGACTTGCGGTGGCTGATGGGAAATGG
>JAFFST010045412.1:61829-76197 GCA_022414735.1 Noturus placidus
TTCTTCCAGAATGGTCCTGTATTTGGCTCCATCCATCTTCCCATCAATTTTAACCATCTTCCCTGTCCCTGCTGAAGAAAAGCAGGCCCAAACCATGAAAAAGTTCGAAATATCCAATAAATTTGGTTCCACTTCATGACTGTGTCCCACCTGTTGTTGATTCTTCACAAAAAAATACAGTTTTATATCTTTATGTTTGAGGCCTGAAATGTGACAATAGGTCGAACAGTTCAAGGGGGCTGAATACTTTCGCAAGGCACTGTATTAGTGTCTATATAAATAATCAATTGAATATTGTAATATTATCTTCTACTTTGTGAATAGTACTGATCTTTAGCTTGTGTACTTCTGCAGTGTAAAATAATCTATTTACAGTCTGTTATTTATAAACTGTCTACTCATTTTTTTAATTATAAAAAATAATAATAACACAAGATATCATAAGCTTGAAAAGATTTCAAGCAAAAGATTTCCCAGTGATGGGAGAGGGTGAGAGAGTGACATTAAAGCCATTACAGCAGAGTTCTTAACTGCCATCGTATGCAGTGTAAAAACTTGTGCTATTTGTGGTATTTGAGGAAAATTTGCTAAAATAAAAAAGAGAGACCTTTCTGAATCTACACCCCTCCCTTACTTTCTGCTGTGCTTGTGTGTCAGTTTTTCTCCTCCCTCAGAACTCCTAAGGCAGATGTAACTGTTATATGTTTCTCTAAGACACAGTTCAGCATCATGATTTCAAATATTTATTGCTCTGATTTGTTACTGATAACATCTACACATAGCAATCAACTCACAGCTAATTTGCAAGAATATGCATAAGATACCTCATGTGCAATGTTACAAACAGTTGATATTACTCTTATGGGTTGTAGTATTTTTAAACAGGAATAATATTTTCCTCTTATTCTCTGCTGAGGTATGGCTGTCATTAAAAACAGAACGCCAGTTTGTCCTGCGGTGAAGCTTCAGGACAAACATGACAATAAACAGAATGGGGAGAGCAAGAGAGAGAGGGAGAGAGAGGAGAAGGGAGGGAGGGATGGATGTAGGGAGAGAGAGAGAGGGGGAGGGATGGTTGTAGGGAGGGAGAGAGAGCAGGGGCTCCCGTTTTCCTTCTGGAGTAATTAAGTGGAAGTGTGGCAGGCAGCTTGTCCTGAGCGTGCACTAGCTCAGCAATAAGCCAGGCTCTTGAAGAAGCTATTTTCAAATCAAATAGTCCTCTGGCTAATGTATGATTTCTCAGTATTCAGCATTCTAGCGTCCTCAGATTCCCTGCACGTCTTGTTCCAAATCTCTTAGTTGTCACGTTCTGTATCAGGGAGTCATATCCAAGCCTGTGCTTGAGTACCAACACCCAGTTTTTTGTTTTATTCCACCTCCCCACATGACTGATGACTTATAAAACAGAGAGTGTCACCAGACCCAGAGCTCTCAGTTACATTAGAACCCAAGTTAAATGATGACCACAATGATATCTGGCAAATAACAGCTTCACCATGTGCACTGAGAAGAGCAGATAACGCTTTCCCTAAACTGTGTTACACTGCCTTGTGATGCAGTTTGAGCAGCAGTATGAAAAGATGTTGTTGGCTGACTTAGCGTGTGTTGGAGGAAGCACACTTCATCCTACTTGGTTGGTAGCTGTTATAATACAGGGGATAGATTGCTGGGGAGTGGGAATTGGCAGATGTTAAAATTGGGGATAAAAATGGGGAATAAAAATAGCCTTACTGTTTTACCCATTATGCAGCAGTGTACATTTTAGGCATGTGTCATGTAATGGATGTGATGAAGGTTGAGGACGGATGCAAGTGCAGTAAAAGAGGTTTATTGAGCGAGAGAGAGGCAGACAATTCCAAAACGGTAATCCAAAGCATGGTCTAATAACAGGCAAAAGGTCAGGCGATATACAAACGGGCACAAACTGGGCGAGGCTAGAATCCAAAAACGAGAAACAAGGTCAATAACATGAATCAAAACAAGACGAGAACAAAAAACAACCGCTTGGTAATGAGTTAAACTCAATACTATGCAATGTGCACAGAGACACGAAGGGTTTTTATAACAAACATAATCATGGGTTAAACACCGGACAGCTGAAAATGATGATGACACACATTCGGGATCTGAACAATGAATAAACAGGGGCTGAGACAGAAAATAACCATAACAAAAACACGTGTCCAATGTAAACAAATGTCATTGAAAATCGGAAAGCGTGCGTTCGCTAAGGGCTCTCACACCTGGCTCGTGCATGTGCATGTGCTTCAGTTTTTCGAGCATGTTGCAATGTTGCAGTGCTGACTCGAGGGGAAATCGTGACAGTATGTGGCATTTTTACTGTCTTGCGATAGCACATTTATAACAATTTCCAGTAAAATTCTCAAAATTCAGTAAAGAAAGTTAGCCTTAATGCATAGCAAATTAGTGTCCATCAAGGCATGGTATGTTAGCTAGAACATTTGAATTTTTTAAACATGTTCTTACATCGGCAGAACAATTTCACGAGGCATGTTTGCAAACCTTTCATGGAATGGTGGTTTTTGTGGTTGTACACAGATGTACAACTTTTGAATGGGACTACAGTATAGGTTTAGGGTGCAGATAATGATCATGAGCATGCAGTCATTCTACCCAAAATGCTGTCTAAGTAGGGAGCTTCGAAGTTATTCTCACTTCTGGTGAGCAGCTTGGCTGTGAATAGCATTCATACATGCTCCAGTTGTCTTAAAACAGGTTCAAAGACATTTTGGGCAAATGACCACAAATGGACATCAAACAACCTCAAACTTTGACCACCCTACATGTTTTTAAATTTCCAATATAGAATAAATGACTACAGTAACATTTGTGCATAACATTAGAAGAAGAAGATTGTATAATGCATTAATTGGATAATTACATATTGCATTATTGTTCGTGCAATACGTATGTGTAAGGTAAATGACTAAAAAACAAATTGAATATTACTTGTACTGGCATACCAGTGGAGTGGGAGGTGCTACTGTGATAACAAAATAATCCAGGCAAGGGTGATATGGCCAACATGAAGCAGAGAAGCCTGGTTGAATCAGTGATACGGGGGTTCGATTCCCACCTCCACACTTTGTGCACCGAGTTTGCATTTTCTCCCTGTGCTTCAGGGGTTTCCTCCAGATATTCCAGTTTCCTCCCCCAGTCCAATAACATGCATTCTAGGCTGATTGGCATTTCCAAATTGTCTGTAATGAGCGTGCCCTGCAATGATTTTGCCCTGCAATGGGTTGGCACCTCATTCAGGGTGTCCCCTGCCGCCTGCCCCTGGGATAGTCTCCCGTGACCCTGTGTAGGATAAGCGATACAGAAAGTGGGGGGATGGATCATTCTATAATAATAACTCATTTACAGGGACTTGTATCCCAAACACGCCACATAAAAGTCTAATAATAAAGGATTTAAAGAAAGAAATGTGTTATTTAAATATGTTAAATGTATGGAAAATAGATCATTATTGAAATGGTATTGATAAGTTTCCTGTAAATAGATATTTATTTCACCTTTCTGGAAGGAGTCTTGGATGTCAGTACTTTTTAACAGTCAGGTTTAGTGCTTTATGGTTTCTCAGTTCTAGAAAAAGCTGCATTTTTGTCTTGTTAACTTCAAGCAAGAGAGAAAAACAGAGAAAGGATTGTCAGGGAATTACTTTTTATAGCTGTTATAATGTAAGTGATAACAGGAACTAACTTGTAAAATGTTTGTTGCATTATTTGTTAATAAATGTAAAAAAAAAAAAAAACTGTAGTAGTTAAAAAATGCTTTGGTATAAGAGGAATAAAACACTTTGGGATGTGCTGTTTTTAGAAAATAACCAACTTCAGGATGGTAAGTGTAATGTACCAGGCTGCATCACACCACCCCATTTCCTGTTTTCCCATTTCCAGCACACCCTGTTTGTTTTACTCCTTATATATACTATAGCAATACCTGAATATTGGTGTAACAATTTCAGGCTTGATTAAACAAGTTTGCCTCTTGTAAATGCTTCCTTTACTGTGCAACATTAAAGCAGAGAAGTACAGTAAATTAACAGTCAGATGAAGCCTGGCACCGAGAACATCCAAATGTTCCCTTCTTAAGTGTGCGGGAGCAGTGATTAGTGCTCATTCCTGTGCTAATTGTGGGGTTACTGGTTCAATGCGATTCCACACGAGCCTATTCACACACATACTGTACAGGCCTGTAATCACCCTCATCAACCCTCTGCATTCACTCATATTAATGTCAGGAGTACATCACTGACAATGTGTTTAGTTTCTTGCTGGTCTGTATTGAACTGGAATATAACTCTTGCTTGCAAGGAATGCAATTTGCAGCTATTTGCAGACACTGCTTAATTCTCTGAAATGAGGAATCAGAAAGAGGTTACATTTTCAATGTGACAGTGCTTATTTTGTAATCTTATTTGAACAAACATCCCAAATACTGTAACATCCTACAGTCTTGCTGTATTGTATGTTGTATTGTGTGTGTGTGTGATGCCTTGAGCTACTGGGACCTCGAATTTCCCCCTGGGGGATCAATAAAGTATCTATCTATCTATCTATCTATCCATCCATCCATCCATCCATCCATCCATCCATCCATCCATCCATCCATCATACAGGAGAGAAACCATGCTACTGCACCTAGTGTAGGTAACGTCTCACACCATCTTACACCCTAAACATCAATGTATATATAGAAGTGAAATCATAGTGCTACCCTTTGTGTGACTACAGGTAACATGCTTTAATGTAATGCCAACTCTAAACATTCAAATGATATCATTCATATATCCCTAATATTCACAAGCGAGAGAAACTATACATTCTACACCATAAACCACAATTTCCCATGGAAGAGAAATCATACTGTCACTACAGATGATACCCTGTTCACACCAGTGAGAAAGCATACTGCTGTCCCTGAGGTCAGTTAAAGCTAATTTTTTTTTCCTAATTCCTTAAACTCTAAACTAGAAGAGAAACCATTCTGCTGCCCCTTGTGTGACAACAGGTAACACACTTTACTTTAATTACTATGGTCTACACCACAACATTCACATGGGAGAGAAACCATCCTGCTGCTTCTAAAACTCTGTACTGTAACCCTAAATCCTGTCATGTAGCAGAGAAACCTGACACTGGTGTGACACACTTTACTTTAGCCACTTTTCTACTGCACGGTACGGCTCGACTCATCTAACCTCGGCTCGCTTTACATTTCTGAGCTTGCTTTTCCAGTGCAGTTTAGTGTTGCCTCAATGTAGGTGCCATCTTCCACTCGCCTTCACGTGGGAATAATGTTGTATTATCGAAGCACTGTACAAATACTTGGTCAGTCCGTATTCCAAACCCTTTTTCTGTTCACTGAACATGGACCCTATAATGGATGTAAAATAACGGTGTTCTAGAACCTACCTACTGTATATGTGACTAAGTTAGATTCAGCCATGACAGGAGTGACTTCTATAAATGCCTGTTTGGAAATCTGTAACAAGTGAGATGTAATAATCAGGATAATAAAAAGGATGAGAAGGAAGCTGAAAACCATCATGAACAACCCCTCTCATCATCTGTATGCGGAGCTGAGGCAACTCAGAAGCTCCTTCAGCCACAGACTCATCCAGCCACGAGCCTCAAAGTGCTTAGTAGGCTCATTTGTGCCATCAGCCATCAGGCTCCACAACACCACAGCTACAAACTGACAGATTTATGCCTGATTATATCTGAGACATTATCTGATTGTAAATAATTATTATTGATTGTATAGTGTAAATAGTGTGTGAAACACTTCTATAATACTGCATTTGTTCTGTTCTTTTACATTCCTTTTTGCTGCTATGTTGACTTAAATTTCCCCTGCAGGTGATTAATAAAGTTTTATCTTATCTTATCTTATCTTATCTTATCTTATCTTATCTTAATCTTAGACAGAAACTTTTGTTGTAATTTTATCTGTATTGAGATAAAAGATACATAATTTTCAATTAATAGAATATTACCATACGCAAAGTGTGTATTAAATGACACATTTATTCAGGCACACTACAGAACCACTCGTTAAGGAGAATCCCCTTCTCACATTTAATAGCGGCTCGGCTCGCTTGGAACCTCGACCGAGGTGGTACAGTACTAATAAAAGTACCAGGTAACAGAAACTATCCACAGTGGAAAGACCCTAAAAAGCGAGCAGAGTCAAGTTGAGTCAAGCCATACTTTGCGGTGGGAAAGTGCCAATTAATTACTATGGACTACACCCTAACATTCATATGAGAGAGAAACTATCTTGCTGCTTACAAAAGTCTACACCCTAACCCTAAGTCTGTCATGTAGCAGAACCATAAACCTGTCGTGTAGAAACCACTCTTCTGACCCTGCTGTGACTACAGACCATACCTACACCATATACCCCATACCCTACATTCTAATGTCCAGACTTGTGAGAAAGCATACTTCTGCTCCTCATGTGAATAAAGGTAACATTTTATACCTGACCCCTGCACTTTAAACAAGAAGGACAACTATAAAACTGCCTTTCATTTTCAGTCAAGAGAAACCATACCGCTGTTCCTGCGAGTAAAGTATAACATTTGACACCATACAGTCTAATCTCTACAGGTTCTAAGAATTACAATTTACTGTAATGTATTTGCTCTCTACCCTAATATGGGAGAGATATGGGAGAGAAATCATGCCACTGACTTTGTTGTGACTACACGTCATACATTATACCATAAATCCTACACATTATGCCCGCACACCACATCCAAATCCATAATATTCACATCAGAAAGAAACCATACCACTGCCCCCCAATAATTATACCATATGCAATGTAATGTCTATATAGAAGGGAAACCATACTGTGGCCCCTCATATGACTACAGGTAACATGTTTTATATCTATGCTCTACACATGGGGGAGAAACCATACCACTTCCTCTATGCCCTACACCTGCTATTAGTCATGATTGTAGCTCAGTGCCTATTAGTGAATCACATTTCATTAGGAAGTCTTGTTTGAATGGATCCCGTATATGATCCCATACACCAATTGTAGTATTTAGACTGAGCCATAGGATGATGTCATGAACAAAAAGCATTCAAACAAGGAAGCATTCTGGATAAGACCAGAATACTCTAAATTATTCACTAGATTTCATTTCAAACGCATTTACTTTTGTTAGATGTAATTAAATGTAATGTATATTGTCAATATACAGCTCTTGTAATAGCACTTAAATGACTTACCAAAAATTTGCAAGCCAATATTCAGCCGTTTAAACAGTTTACAGTACCTTACTCAGAGCACCATTTTAAAACACACACACACACACACACACACACACACACACACACACACACACACACATGCATACTAACTCATCCCTTTACCTCTGAAACAAGCAAAACTGAATATTTCTGAACCATCTTTTGTGAATGCCCGGCAGACAGATAGAGGGATGCATAACTAGCAATTCTTCTGAAGTGGGAGAAATCTATTTGCTTGTGGAAGCAGCTTGCATAATCCTTTAGTTACACTTGCCAGCTGTGAGCAAAGATATGGTGCAGTGGGTTTTTTACACAAATATCACTGGGAGGACAAAGAAATGAAAGCGATAAGCATTCATGTGCAGGGTCCTTTGCATAATCCAGGCTAATCCATAATCTGAGCTCTTAGAAAACATCACTGAAATATAAGTGTGTGTGCGTGTGTGTGTGTGTGTGTGTGTGTGTGTGAGAGAGAGAGAGAGAGAGAGTGAGTGCTCACACTGTTTGTATAGTATAATATAAAATATTTTGATCAAAAGTGTTTTTCTGCAGAAATTATTTAATTCATAATATGCATGCACACAGAAAATGAATTAAAAGTACCTGTCAGTGTTTATTATTCTTTTATCAAGAAAGATCTTTGGGATTGATCAATATGGCCTTGGTAGTATCATTAATGACGTTTCAGGGAGTGGTAACATGTCTGATGCTCCTATTGGACGAGGAGCAAAAAAGGCAGCACCTGACTGCAAATGGAGTCCAGGCCATGACTGTATCTTAGCGAGGATAGGAGGGATGAGTGCACAATCTTACCCTTTTTCTCTCTTATACGAGGTACTGTTACATTTAGCTAATACTTCTATCAAATTGTATTATTTAATCGTACAGTTTATATTTTTGTGCTTGAAGTAGAGCCCCTTATAAATCTCTATTACTTTTTAAATTTTATTTATTTATTTATTTACAGTCCAGTCCAGTGTTACCTTCATTCAATGGTGGAGGCATAAACACAATTCTAAAGTCGATGGTGTTGAAACATTAATGTGCACAAGAGAAAGAAAATGTACCAGATTTGAAACGCGAATGGGGAAGGAGAAAAGGAAGGTAAATGCGAGGTGTGTAGATAGAGTCGAGAAGGGATGTCTTGTAAGCGGCTGTCTCCAGAGCTGCGGTGCATAATCAATGAAGAGAAGTGTGTCTGGTGTAACCTCAGCATTGAGACGGTCTCAGCGAGGCCCATCCTATTTTTAAAGGGGAGGCAGGTCTGTTGCTAGGCTCTGTGAGAAGGACTACTGCAGAAAAAAGGGCACTCGCCACAACAGCTATTGTTGTTCCTGCTGCCGTGGACCCATAAAATTGGTTCCTTTTTTTTTCAACGCTGGTGTATGTACCATTTCTATTGTTTTTCCTCATCTCCAAAAAAATTATAATACCAATATGCTTTTCTCACTAGCAGCAACTGGCAGGTGATTTAAGGGAAAAAAAAGTTATTTAATGGAAATTATGAGCTAATACCTGTGACGTTCATTGTATGTCGTGTATTGCTAGGTTCTTATTCTCATTAATAAACTGCCATCAGTGCAGGCTGTGAAGTCTGCGTCTATGTGTGTATGCGGCTTGTCCTTGGTCTGTGTGCATATGTGTCTGAGTATGTACTGTAAGTGTGAGAGAGGCTGTGTTTGTGCACTGCAGTATCCTGTAAGTTGAGGACATCAATATAACAACTATATGGACTCTTTTTCTACTATTCAGCCCTTGTGTCATTTGGTGAGCATTCTGTGCTAGAAACTACAGACATCCCCCAGTGCAAAATAAATGAACAGACTAAAAAAAAAACAGCGAATGTGAAAACATTTTAAAAGGTGACTATATCAATATTTCCAGGTAAAAGATTTATATTAAAGGTGGAAAACATGTAGTCTTGTGGATACCACCTCAGCAACAAGGAAAAGTACAGTTTAGTACAATTTTTGTGTATATAAAAAAGTGTGTATCATAGTTATATTGATACACAGTGTGATTATCATGTAGCCAGCAATCATCAAGCCGTTGCCACAATATCACAACGGTGATATATATATATATATATATATATATATATATATATATATATATATATATATATATATATAAAACTGAATGATATTATAGATTTCCAAAGCTATAGGCTGAAGGCTTCCAAGTGGTGCTGCAGAAAGGGTGCAAAAATTGCCCTTGCTGTCTGGGTGGGAGGTATGGTGTTACTCTTTGTCCCTGTCAATCAGAGCAATACTCACCCATCATGGGCATCTGTAAGTTCATGTATGTGGAAGAGGGCAGACAGTGCTTGCCTCCGAGTGGGTTAAGCTTCCCTTTTTCGCTGCACCGCATTTTGAAAACATGCAGATGGCTAGCTTTGTGTGCTTCTGAGGAGACATGTGTTAGCCTTCACCCAATCCAGTTGTATGATGGGGAGAGCCAATTAGGGGAGAAAAATTGTAACAAATCCCACAAACATTAGCTTCAACACAGTGAACACACACAGTGATGACTCTTTATGGCATTAGATAGGAGGGCTCATCTAATAATAATAATATAGCATAAACAATTCTGCTGCTACTATATAATTTAATAATGGGGAAAAAATTGATGCACATTGTCCTATCTTCCACAAGGCAGCTTGCTAAATACAGAACAGTAGATATGGTGACTTTCTTAAATCCTACAAGAGGGTTGGGAACTGGTGGGCTGAGGTCCAGATGTGAACCAGCAAAATATTTCAGCGGACTGACCGTGTCCTTGAAGAGGCAATAAATGTGTGAAAAGCTGGCTGTAAATGAGCTAAATATGAAGCAGTGCAGCTTCAGTAGCAGATCTAGAATTGCAGTTAATCTCACCACATGTAAATGATTTAGCTGCAGTCAGTTCTTTGGACTAGAGGGTCAGAATTGGGATAGTTCTCACAGACTTTCATAGATTTTTCACTTTATTTCCCCTCTCTGGTCTGATTAGAGGACCTTTTTTTTAATCGACAATGATAACAGAATGTTAGTAAGAGAAGTATGCATTTATTCTCAGCATCAAGGTCAAAACATTATGAAACAAAACATAACAGCTTCAAATGTTCTTTTTGAAAGGTATTTAGTAATGTTAGTAATGTAAATACATATTTAGTAATGTTAGTTGCTAATCCTGACCTTTATAAGCAAGATATTGTTTGGAACTGGACCTTTTAGTTTTAAGACTAAGGTAAATTGGCTTTTTTCTAAGACTTAGTCTTACCAAGTACTTGATGTAAATAGTCAGTCATTGGGATTATCACCATGCCTTCTACTATTGTTTATTGATATATTGTGATTTCCAATACATGTTAAATAAATTGGTCTGAGCAGAATCTGGTCAAAATGTCTAAAACAATGCTGGTATTATGTGCACTGTTAGGCTGGACTTGCCATAGCATTGACACTTAGTTAGAAAAGGTATTTGTCATGTCTGATTAGGTTTAACCCCTTAGACAGTGGCTGGTATTTGCGTCACTCTGTGTCTTTGCTGCTCTCCTTTTCTTTCCTCGGCTTATGAGTTTCAGGCAGCATTGTAGGACTGCCCCCCAAGGTCTACCGCCCTTTCCCGTGGGTGCCGTTTCCTTGGAAACCATGTCAGGGTTGACTAGGGGAGTGCAGATGGATTGCCCTTTATCAGGTTACACGATTGGCCCATTAAAAATATGCAGGCTGCCACTCTTGTGGTGAGCCCAGCCTCATCCCCACTGCAGCCACTGATACATGCTAATTCTGATAGCACATGGAGATATGAAATAAAAGGTAATGAATACCAGAGCATTCTTTTTTTTAAAGGGGGGAGAGAGAGAGAGAGAGAGAGAGAGAGAGAGAGAGAGAGAGCACCTGATGTTAAGAGACCTGGAAAAAGAAGCCCAAATACCTAATCAGATCTTCACAATCATGGTAACATCTCATTTGCATTGTGCCTGAGTGTAAACACTGACAGAAGAAAAATCCCAGCACTGTGATATTCACTTATCTACTTATTCTCATGGCTAGTACAATTAAGGAACCTGTATCAATTCAATTTAATACAGATTTCATTACCTGTTTAACACATTTCATGATATACAGCATAATAAAGCAGAAATCTGGACTTAAACTACTATGATAGAAATAGAGCAAAGACAATGTCCATAAGAACCTTATACACTATTGTTTATTAAAAAATAAATACAATATTTGCAAACAAATATAAATAATAGTTGGAAAATTAATAAACTCTATGTTACTGGGTATTTATGTTCGCTCACTAGCCATGTTATTAGGAACCTGTACACCTGCTTATCTATGCAATTATCCAAACAGCTAATCACGTGGAAGGAGTTTATTGTATAAAATCATGCTACAGTGAACACAGGAACACAGAAACTGGGTATCTGAAGATAAAACAAAAAGGTTCAGCTGTCTATTTCTAATCTTCAACTGTCCAGTTTGTGCTCACCCAAGCAATCTATAGCCTCAGATTCTTCTTCTTCGCTGACATGAGTGGAACCTGATGTATCTTTACTTTACTTTCACACTATCCATTGTAACCCAGATGAAGATGGGTTCCCTTTTCAGGCTGGTTCCTCTCAAGGTTTCTTCCTCATCATCTTAGGGAGTTTTTTCTTGCCACCGTCGCCACCGGCTTGCTCATTAGGGTTAAATTCACACATTTCAAATCTGCATCCTGTGTTTATATATTTCTGTAAAGATGCTTTGAGGCAATGTGCGTTGTTAAAATTCTCAAGATTCGGCATATTGTGTGCTCTGAGATGCTTTTCTGTTCACCACAGTTGTAAAGAGTAGTTATTTGAGTTATTATATAATTCCTGTCAGCTCAAACCAGTCTGGCCATTATCCTCTGACTTCTCTCATCAATACCACATTTATGCCGGCAGAAGTGCCACTCACTGGGTGGTTTTTTATGTTGTTGTTGTTATTTGTCACACCCTTCAGTTTAAACTCTAGAGATTGGTGTGCGTGAAAATCCCAGGAGATCAGCAGTTTCCAAAATACTCAAACCTTGCATCAACAACCATGATCTTGGTCAAAGTTTCCAAGATACACATTTTCCCCAATTCTGATGTCTGATGCAAACCTTGACTGAAGCTTTTGTCCTGTATAATGTATGCATTGAACTGCTGCCGTACGATTGGCCAATTGAAGAAGTGCATGAATGTGCAGGTGTTCCTAATAAAATGGATGGTGAGTGTATAGGATATAATAGAAATATGACAAACACCATAGCAGTCTATCCAATGCAATTACCACACATAGGTAGAAACATATTCTCAAAAACAACCTCACAGTAATGTAATTTTATTTCTCTTAATGGTAATAGTAGAGTCCAACTAACATTCAGAAGCAAACTGATGCAGGACTTGTTCATTATCTTTTGTGAAACCAGGATATTTGCACGGCATTATGATTAAAAGGACATCATTTAGGTTTCATTTAAGATAAATGAGGTGATTGAAGACCCAACTCATATACTGAGCTAACATTAGCAACTCGTTATGCTCAGACATGATGTCTTGTTGACACAAGGTGCTGGTCTTTGCATCATACATGTGGTTAGGATTGCAAATATCTTGTAGCAGAATGCTGATTAGAGTCAAAATGTAAACAGTTCATTTGGAATCTGTGAGTGGAACGAATTAATTCATATTCATGAATTTGTTTGCATCTAAATTTGTCCAATGATGACAGTGATTCCTATTAGCCTATTATAAAGTCATTTAGCTTGCTCTTTTGACAATAATATATCTTTTCCAACCTAATGTGCATGGGTGAACAGTGGCTTTTTTAATGCCTAATTAGGATCTAATGAGTGGTCATATTATGGAGAGTGCCTGGGTTCAAGCCTATTAGTTGCTTGGCTGCCCATAACATTTCATTCCTCCCTTAGTACTTCCGTATTGTGGGCATGATTGTGAATGAGATCTCTCTCTCTTTCTCTCTCTCTCTCTCTCTCTCTCTCTCTCTCTCTCTCTCTCCCCCTTTATATTTGAAATGCTAAAAATAGCCCCCCATTATCCCGAACGCTCGGTAGAGTGTGTCAGCAATCAGTATAGCAAGCATGCTGTGCAGAAATTACAATAGCCATCTCTTACATACATTTCTCCTCACAAAAGCTTTGCCCTCTTGAGAACCAGTAGTGGCTAATTTATAAGATAGAGAGGCTTTATAACCACATTTGAGCTCAGATGTTCTTATGTTGTTTTGTGACATGCTCATGGTCTTGATGTCTCTGGCATGATGCTTAGCAGAAACCTGGGACCTAAGTGGTTGTTGAGTTAATCAGAGAGATCAGTGCATGTTAGTGAAATTTTATAAGTTTATATATTTAAATTTTTTAGCATTGTGTGCCTGTAAAAATAACTAAAATATTATATTTTGTATATTCCATTGTATACACTCACAAGCCATGTATCCAATTATCCAATCAACCAATCATGTGGTAGCAGTGCACTGCATAAAATCATGCAAATACAGGTCAAGAGCTTTTCTAAATATTCATGTCAAACTGTCAGGTAACGGAGGTGATGATTGACGCAAGTGCAGATAACGTTTAATAAGAATAAAAACAAAACACAAAACAGGATCTATAGAACTCGTAACAAAAACACAAAGACTAGGAAACATACATATAACAATGAGCATAATGCAGCAACAGACAACAACGGCAAAATAAGACAAACACAAGACAATGGTGCAGTGCAAAACGTGGTTTATGTACAAGTGATCATTAACCCCAAAAGTGAATCAGATGCAGACAGTCATGTGACATGATCAGGTGAGGTGCAGTGGCTGATGGGAATTGTAGTCTAGTCCTTTCCCGGTATTTAAATGACAGAATCCATCCATCCAACCATCCATCTTCAACCGCTTACTCCTTTTCAGGGTCACGGGGAACCTGGAGCCTATCCCAGGAGGCATCGGGCACAAGGCGGGGTACACCCTGGACAGGGTGCCAGTCCATCGCAGGGCACAATCACATACACACTCACACCCATTCATACACTACGGACACTTTAGACACGCCAATCAGCC
>JAFFST010045412.1:76217-88682 GCA_022414735.1 Noturus placidus
CTTTGGACTGGGGGAGGAAACCGGAGTACCGGGAGGAAACCCCCGACACACGGGGAGAACATGCAAACTCCGCACACACATGGCCCTGGCGGGGCTCGAACCCTGGACCCTGGAGGTGTGAGGTGAACGTGCTAACCACTAAGCCACCGTGTGTAAATGACAGAATCCCACCCCTTTATTGCGTGGTTCACGAAGCTAGTCATGGGTTTAGGAGCTGTCCCTAAGCATTTCCAAGTTCAATCAAGCATTATCCCTCGTGGGGCCAGAAAGAGGACACTTGATGTGTTCTCTGGGGTACAGATGCGGGGCGGTCTCTTCCAAACTACAGAGAGATGACATGATATCCTGAGCCTGGCTTGGGCATGGAGCGAAGGGTACCATGCAGCCAGAGGGGGGAGTGACATTAACCATGGAGATAGAGACGGGAGCAACACTCTCTGTGAGGTCAGGGGAGCGAAGTTCTCGGTGAGGCCAGAGGGGGGAGTAATGCTCTTCGCGAAGCACGAGGGGGAAGCGATGTCCTACTTGGTGCAAGAAGAGGAATGACATGCAGTGCGAAGCAGAGAAATGGAGTGACGTCTTCAGAGGAACATGGAGGCAGAATGTGGTCCTCAGTGGAGCAGGAAGACAGAGAGAGGTCCTCAGCCGAGTAGGAAGGTGGAAAGACATCAGAAGAGAAGCAAAGCGAAGCAGGGAGGCAAAGCAGAGCTCTCGGTTGAACCAGGAGGAGGAGCAGCAACGTCCTCAGCTGAACAGGGAGACTGAGCGGTGTCCTCAGTTGAGCAGGGAGCCTGAGCAATTTTCTCCATTGACTCAGCAGGCTGAGCAAGATCTGGAGTAGTGGAGGGAGGAGAAAGATCTTACACATGGCTTTCAGCCATGCTTCTATGGCCCTGATCCAAGATTCCCTCCCCTCTGGTTCCAGCCTCAGGGAATCCAAAATAGCCTCTTGGGTGGAAAAAAATCTGCTGCATCCATTATGAAGGTCTTGCGTTCTGACAGAGACAAAGATGGATGCACGTATAGATATCGTTTAATAAGAATCAAAACAAAACACAAACCAGGATCTATAGATCTTATGGCAAAAACACAGGTCTAGGTGTTCCTTGGTCTAGGAATCAAACATAAAACAACCACCATAACACGGCAACAATAGCTTAATAAGACAAACGCAAGACAATGGTGCAGTCCAAAACATGGTTTATGTACAAATGGGGTACAGATGCGTTTACCCCAAATGTGAATCAGGTGCAGACAGTCATGTGACATGAGCAGGTGAGGTGCAGTGGCTGATGGAAATCATAGTCTAGTCATTTTCCAGTATTTACATGACACAAACATCAGAATGGAGGAAAATGTTATCTCTGACTTTAACCATGGGATAATTGCTGGTGCCAAATGGACTGGTTTGAGTATTTTCAGTATTGCTGTTCTCCTTGGCTTTTCACACAGCACTCTCTACATTTTATGAATGTTGCAGAATGTTGCAGAAAAACATCTAGTGAGCAGCATTTCTGTGGGCAGAAACTATCTGTTAATGAGAGATGTCAGAGGAGAACAGTCAGAAAGTAAGTCCACAGTAACTCAAATAAGCACTCTTTACAACCGTGCTGAGCAGAAAAGCATCTCAGACATGAAGTTGTTGAGCTACAACAGCAGAAGACTAAATCAGGTTCTGTCAGCCAAGTATAGGAATCCAAGGCTACAGTGGGCACAGGTTCACCAAAACTGGATAGTTAAAGATTGGAAAAAGGTCGGGTGACCTTTTGTTGTATTTTGCTCTGCATGTAATGCTTTTTACATTTAATGACATAGGAGCACCAACATAAGTTTAAAGAATGTGTCAAAAGGACAGCAGTGACAGTTTTCACAATGCGAGGGCCTGCAAATTCTAATAAACCTCATTGTAAGCATTTATAAAGGCACATTTTATAAAAAGTTTTAAGGGAACTTTAAAATAATGACAATAAAAACCTATTATGTAAGAAAACCAATACAGTTTTGCATGAGGGGAAGAGATATGCATTATGGCAGGCAATGTCTCTGGCCGTGGTCCTGAAATGACGGTTTCTCTAAACCTTTGCTGTTTTCAGAGCAATGCCTGTGGTTGCATATTCAATGTACAGTGCCTTGCAAAAGTATTCGGCCCCCTTGAACTGTTCGACCTTTTGCCACGTTTCAGGCCTCAAACATAAAGATATAAAACTGTAATTTTTTGTGAAGAATCAACAACAGGTGGGACACAATCATGAAGTGGAACCAAATTTATTCGATATTTCAAACTTTTTCAACAAATAAAAAACTGAAAAATTGGGCGTGCAAAATTATTTCGCAAGGCACTGTAGAAACATTTTCAAACTGTAAAAATATGACATTAGCATTAAATTATTTTGCCTGTCTTACTTCCACTCATAGTGAAGCCAGACTTTACACAATTTAATTTAAAGTCTTCAACATTTAGCTTATTCTTTGTGTGGATCATGAGATCCCCAGATTTGGTTTTCAGAACAATTGCCTTAAAACTCATTAACCTATTCATACTTTTCATTTCGGTATTATATACTGAATACAGCATATAACACATCCAAGGCTCAGTTTCTCAAAAATCTGTCCATCTATTTCATGTACCGCTTAGCCTATCCCATGGGACTCGGGGCACAAGGTGCTGGACACCCTAGACCCTATCGCAGGGCACAATCACACACATACATTCACACACCTTTTCACACAGTACACACAATTTAAAGATGCCAATTGGCCTACAACGCATGTCTTTGGATTGGTTGAGGAAACAGGAGTTTCTCAAACAATAGATAAAAATAATCTTAAATGGTAGAAAGAGTGAAAATCATCCCAGAGCTGTTCATTCATTCATTGACTCATTCATATTCAGTACTTTATTCTGGTCCTGTTTGGTTTCGAGCATAACCTGGGTTCAAGATGGGGACAAGTCTATTACAGCTCCAGCATGGCACCTACCACCATGTTTTTGGGACATTGGAAAAAAACAGAGAACCTGAAGGAAACCCATGCAGACATTGGGAGAACATGCAAAACTCCTCAGTCAGCAACCTGAAGCCTGGAGCTGAGAGTTGGCAATGCTACCTGCTGTGCCACCATGCAACCCCGACTTCAGCATATGAATTTAAGACATTCTGCATGTCAGAGCACACAGTCATTCTTAGCAATTTTTCCATGATCTAGGAAACGTTCCATTATCCAGTCCAGCACCTCTTAACATGAAACATATGTTTTGTTTTGCCCACTCATTATGACCAATAGGAAATGAGTTAAAGTCCTTAATAAGACTTGCTTTGTTTACCAGAGATCCCAGCTGAGGAGGTGAATCTCAGCGGGTGAATGAGAGTCCCATAGGGTTACAGCAATTAACAGCAGTAGAGGGAGGCCATTTTGGCAGCATTTTTTTTTTATCTTCTAATTGTAATTCTGTAAAAGAAACAGACTTAATTGCCCCAAGGCAACAGTTGACATTACATTACAAGCTGCAGTGCTCCTCAGTGCCCACCATTATTCTCATGTATATATACATCATGACTAAAAAGAAAACCCTGTTACTAATTCATCTACATAAAGGACTACAGTAGTGCCTCAGGGCATGAACAAATGAGAGCAGTTAGCAAAGCACCCTCCCTCCCTTCCTGCCTTACCACCCCTCCCTTGCGTGTGCACCCACTCTCGACTGCTCTGTTAACTTGTCATTTGTAATCGCCAAAAATGCAAGTAACCATATGCCATGCGGTTTGTTGGAACAACCACCCCCAACCTCCCTACACGCTGCTGGCATGCTACTTCACTAGCGATTGGTGGCACGTCTCTACAAAGGGACGATCCCTCGAGCAAAGTGACAGGCGGCGCGGATGAAAGCATCGCCTGCTCCTCTCTGCCGTGTGATTCCACGATTTGCCATCTGTGATCCGAGTGGAATCCCTGCGTTCACTTTCATTTGTTGCATAATCGAGGAATGCTCCAATACTGTACTGCTGGGAAGCACGGCATGCACTACCAGGCACCTCAAGCAGCATCAGAGATTCCAGTATGGGGAATCCCCCCTCTCGTGCGATGTCATGGGGCTCTATAGGTGCTGACCTTATTTGCAATCAGTTACGAGACATTAGCTTCTGCTCATCGGCCATACAGGTAAAGCGAGATTCAGCTAAGAGAAGGAAGAATATATCTAATGCTTTCCGTGCATGGCCCATGAATATTTGCTGCCAACTACTCAAAGTTGAAAATGCAAACTTTAAGCCTTATTCCCTTTGCATTCATGAGCAACACTTATATCTGATTATGATATCTGTGTGGTTGGTCTCTGTGTAGCAAAACATTAAAGAGATGCATTGTATAAATATTGTCAGAGACTCCATCCATCCTTCCTTACCACTCGTCACCTCTTGACTGGCAAACTTTAATGAATGTTAATGGTGTGCTGGAACATAGAGTGGGTTGTGCAGACATGGAAAGGCTCATAAAGCATGGCAGTTTGGGCCTTCCTCTGGCAGCTGCTACTTAAACTGATTATCTCTTATTTAGTCTGAAAAGACTTCTATCTCACTCCTGGGCCTGACCCAGCTTGCTCACTGTACAGAACCAGAGCTATGTGGATGAGCACTGCTTCCGGTGCATGTAGTACATGAATACGTAATTCCGAATGTACAAATAATGTGTTACAGAAAAAGGAAAAAAAAGAGAAAAAATTTAAATAGAATCTTACAGTTTAGCCCATGTCTACTTCTTGTTTAAACCCAAATACAGATATTCAGAGCACAAAATAGATAAGATTCAGATAATGGCATTGTGTTACACCCCTACAAATCATTATAATTTATTTGTGTGGGTTTGTGTGTTTTGAGATTAAAGGAGGAGTGAATACTGTACATCAAAGGTCTCCACAATATTAAGTATCATTTGATTCTTTTCCATTAAAAAAAATTGTTTTTGTAATATATTCACACTGATCTAAATAGAAATTCAGGGATCATCAATGGTTCTAGGCTTCTTAATAGGGTCAGCTTGGTATTTTTTTCTGATAGTTTGGTTTTATGGTACTACATTACCTCTATACGGTTCTGGAGGAACAAAACCAAAGAACCCTTAAATTACTTTTATATTCTCTGATATATTAAAAAAGAATCCCACAACATCTGTCATATACAGCAAAATGACAGTCTTAGATTGAAAAAAAAAGATTCCTCTGGGATTTTTTTTTGATAGTTAAGGGTTCTTACCTTCCTGAACAGGTTTCACTACTTATCTCTGATATAGGGTTCTAAATAGATCCATTTTAGTTACAATAATGATTAACTAACAACAAATTGTGTGAATGTAGTGTTTGAGTATAATTCCGATTTTCCTTGCCACTATCTCAACAAATTTTTATTTATTTTATTTTTTTTATCTCATGCAGTATTACCTCAGATCACTGAACATCTCACATTAGCTTTGGTAGTGAGATTCTGGGAGCAAGCCTTTTCTTCTTGTGCCTGAAAAAAAAAATCTCAGTGACTCACTCTGAAAAAGGTTTTCCTTTCCGCTGAGCTGGAATGCTATTAAAGGAGCGGTTTGTTATGTTTAGTGCCCCCTGGTGCCTGTGAGGTGAGCTGCAACTGCTGTGAAAACACTGAGAAGCCTTTCCTTTCTCCCAACTGACCCCACCCATTCTGCTACATGAGTTGCATTTGAAGAAATGGGGCCGGACTGAGCAGCTCTGTTCTTGCTGGTGGCAGGACTAAAGCCTGAAATGGAAACTTACCGCATACACTGCATGCTAATATTACACAGTTTTTCTAAAATATCTCTGTAAAAATTTGAGACAGGTCTATAAAACATTTTTTAGAGAAATTCAATAATAAATCTGTCTGCGGTTTTCTTTGGTGATAAATGAAGTTGCTACTAAATGACTATATAGTTTTTTTTTTTTCAAAAGCAAACCACGCCTCATTTTAAAGTGGTTGTAAGTGCCTGTAGTCAGGATCAGGAAAAGTATATGCACCAGTGAAAAGAGGCCTAAAATTTAATATCTATCAGCTCAACAATAAAACATTTCAGGTTGAGCAATGTCTTATATTATAAGGTCATCAATGGCATAATAAGAATAATGTGAGGCAAACTACATGGGTCAAGCCCAAAATGTTAAGTTTTTAATCGTCTTTAAAAAACTAGCAAGAATAAAAAAATGCACTGTTGTGCCGCTATTTGCTCGTTTACTTTTGCTGCAGTGAGCGGTTTGGAAAAAAGGTAGAAACAGTGAAATTCACTTATGTAGTCATTTTGTATGCAAAGGTAAAATCATGATGATGATCAAAATTAAAAGGCTTAAACATTTAAAGAAATTAAAGGGAAAAGCTATCCCATGATAAATTACTTAATCTATTTGTTTAATTCTTGCTAATTAAAAGCTTAATTTTGTGACATTTTGTGCTTGGCCCATTTCTTTTTTTTTTGCCCAGGTGTGTATTATGCACACACACTTAAAGACAGAAAGGCAGCTGCATTCCTGATTTCAAAATGCCGTTCTGGTTAAAGGCATGCTTCCACCAAATACCAAACATGATAAACAATCAAACAACTGTAATTCTTTTGCTCAAACCAAAAATAACCCACTAAACAGTTCTGTCATCTGTACATTTATGTATTTTTTTTTCTCTAATTGGACAATACTTTATCTACTTTATCTACTCATCCAAAGGCATTCTGGGAAAAAAGGATGATAGAATAAATAACCCACTTTGTTCACATTCATTACACCCATGATGGTGAAATCTAGTGGATAATTCACTCTGTATAACCACCTGACATGACTGTACCTGACAGGCTGCATGACTCGACAGTCTGGGCTAGAAAGAAATCAGCCCCGGTTTCACTTATTCATATTTTTTTTTCATATGGCCACTGGTGGTGCTGTTGCACTTGTCCAAAAAAAAAAAAAAAAAAAAAGCTTGAAGGCTTGAAGGTCACATAAACGAATTAGTTTACTATGCATTTTATTACATTCTTAATATCTATACAAACCTTTATAGCTAATAAAGGTGCAGTGTAAGACAAAGGAAAGCTAACATAAATCAGTGTGTTCACTCCACAACTACACCTGACACATCCTAAGATTGTTGTCACAGCATGAAGGTCATCCACACAGCAGGGGGCAGTATCTCCCTTTCTTGCTGCCTGCTGAGCCATATTCTGTCCTTCTGCTTTCCCTGTGGGTGTCATGTGCCCTTTTCTCACTGGGTTAGCAGGACACACAGGCACAGAGGTGTCTTAGAGGCTTAAATTACAAACATACAATAATATGTATAATAAATTATTTTTAAAACATTCAATAAAAAAAGTCATCAACTATAAATACAGTGGGGGAAATAAGTATTGAATAAGTATTTTTTCAGTAAATATATTTTCAATGAGGCTATTCATATGAAAATTTTCACCAGACATCAATATTAACTCAAGAAATCCACACATATAAAGAATTCACAACTTGAAAGTCCAGGAATGATGTTATGTGTAATAAAGTGGAATAACACAGGAAAAAAGTATTGAACACGCTAAGAAAAAGCAGTTCTCCAAGGCAAGGTAAGGCAAGGAACCTGTTTGGCTACTGGTGAATAAATCTCTGAGAATATTACAATACAGATACTCCCCAAATGATCTGGCTTCCTAACAGTTAGTTAACCAGCTTAACGAATGTTAGTACTGAATAAAATTGTATGTAGACACATTTTCTTCTGTGATAATTCAGATTTCCTGTATGTCTTGTCAAGTGCACTTTAGAACTGAATTAGCTTCTCCTACATCCCTGTAAAAGAGACACATTATCCCAGCATAGATTCTAATGGCACTTCAAACTGCAGGGTTAATCTAAAGAAGACCTGTGGTTAATGTCTGAGTTGGAGATGACGTAATGGTTCATATTCCACCTAATAGAATATCGTTCAGTTGTTACTCTGAAATCCAACCTCGAACCACACTGTTGGAATGGTATATGGTTTCAGACCTCTTTATTTAATTCATCCTAGGCATTGAAAACCAATCGACTCCCATCTTTCCTTGCTAGCTGTACATTAAAAAAAGTCTGCTTTTTATATTTTTATATGTAGATATATTTACATACATATTATATATTTTTCCTTTACTTGTATCATAATTAAACTCAGCCCATAATATCATAGATCGGTACAACATATACAGTTTGCTAATTAGGAAGATGTCAGTATCTACAACATTGTTTTTTTTCTAATCATCTGTAACTTTCTGCCTTGAATCGTTCAGTGTTTTAAGACAGAATTTCCTACTGGTGATGAGCTATTACGTCTCTACACTCCCACCAAATGATAAGCAGTTCCTCATGGTTCCTCTGCAACTTTAATGTGATTAATTGAAAATCTACTTTTTTGGGCCGTTGCTGTTGCAACTAAACCAGCTAAGCTATAAAAGATTGGGATTATACAGGTAGTTCATAACAGTTAGTTCCAGTCCAATAATTTGTTTGGACAAGGGGTGTTTCAAAAGTTCTGATATGTAGTATAACAACACTGGTACATTTCACTGCTGTGTCACTCTGCTTATCTTGTTTGAACTATTGCCTCGCACCTTTGGGGTTTGGGGGTTTGAATCCCATGTGAATGTGTGTGCAATTGTGGCCTGCAATGGGTTGGAATCCCGTTCAGGCTCCTACTCGGCCCTGTGTAGGATAAGTGGTACAGAAATTGGATGGATGGATGGATGGATGGATTACTTACCAATGGTCAGTCTATCATGTGTGTGTATATATATATATATATATATATATATATATATATATATATATATAATAGCACAAAAAATAATATTTACATTACACTAAAACGCAATCTAAAATCACAAACAATTCAATATATTACGAGGAACCTTAAATCTGGCTATAAGTCCAGTGTGTAATTACGTGGATGTTCTTCAGTTGAAATCTGAGAAAACTCACATGCAAACTAATATAACAAACATATAATATCGTTTTTAAAAACTGAACACAATGATAGTAACCAACAGAATTCCATGAATGAACAGTTATCGGTCATCACACACAGCTTGGATTGCAGTCACCTTAGGTTTTAAGAAATGAGATTTTATAATGATTATGTAAAATAGTTGATACAAATGAATATGGAGAGCTTCATATATTGTAACATATTGTTCGGATTGAATTTATGGACACAATACAATAGACAACTAAAGTCTTAAACAGTCCATATAGTTTTTTTTTTATTGTTGTGGCACAAAATGTTTGATTTCGGTGTGGCTTTTTAAAAAAAATTGTTTTGCACAGTCTTTTGCAGTGATGTTTGTTGGTAAATGAGACCTTTTAGCTTTACTCATGTTTGACGCACATGAATCAAAGGGGGCTTTAGCTGAATGCGCTATGTGATGATGTCACATGATGCATCTTGGTCTAAAGCTGCGGAAAATTTGTTGTGATTTTAAAAACAAATTGCGTTAATTTCTGAAATCGATAAATCCTGGAGGGAATGCTTAAAGACTGGGCTTAAAGTAGCTCTGTGTGATTTTTTAGCGATCTGTTGTAACTGGGGGTGGAGCTAATTTCCAGGCCAGAAAAATATAAACCGAAGTCTGAAATAACGAAATAACTAGCAAGAGAGATTACGTTTCAGTATTAAAAAGTGTATTTGAAAATCTAGGATTATTACAGGTCCATTAGCACCTTTAAACGTGACAAAATGCACCATTAAAAAGTGTGAGGATTTTAATTTGCTAATTAAGAGCTTATTTGGAGACTGTGGTGGGGCAGTGTAGTGGATGCTGAATGCAAGCAAGCTGAAATTGTGTGTGTTGGTGGGGAAGAGTGAGTCGGCTCAAATGGAGGATTCTCCATCTTGCTCAGGAGTGTATATGGTGGAATGGGGTGTGCGTGTGTGGGTGGGGGGTGCGTTTGGAGCAATTTTGCTTTCATGGCGGTTGCTGTGACAGCACAGAGGAGTGATCGCTCAGGCTCCATTTTTCCAGGGCTGACATCTTTGTTACGTTTCCTCCCCTTTATTCCTGCCACATGAATAGGATACACACTAGTCACACACTTGCCGCATCACTCTTGTGTGCCACAGATTCACCAGCTTTTCCTTCTCTCTCTCTCTCTCTCTCTCTCTCTCTCTCTCTCTCTCTCTCTCTCTCACTCTGTCTCTCTCTCTCTATCTCAATATCCGCCCTTTTTTTTTTGGTTGTCACAGTAACCATCTCACCTTCTCTCTCCAGTCACACATAATGAGGTGAGTGTGGTGAGAAAGAGAAAGCGAGCGAGAGAGTAAAAAGAAGAGCTAGGAGGTGTTAGCATGAACAAAAAAAAACATGGTTTATTGAGAGGATGCCAAATATGTGTTTTCTGTGTATCTATTCTCTCTCTCCTCCACATATTGCATGTTTTCTGGAGGGTTGTGGAAAAAAACACAGTGCTGTCACCTATTCCTTATGTCTCCTGACTCGTGTGTGAGGCAGAGAATACACAAAAAGGATAAGCGAGTGAAACCATGCAAAAGAAAGAGAAAGGGAGAGAGAAATGAAGGGAGAGGGAAGAGAGGGACAAGACAGTCAGTGACTTAGCATCTGTGGTCTTGTCATCTTTATGGTGTTGTTATTCAGTCTAGAAAACCCTCACAGAGCTCTGTTTTTCCTCCCACACACACACACACACACACACACACACACACACACACACACACCCCCTTGTGTGCCTGTCAGTGCCTTATACACTCTGTGGCTATTTTCTAACCAGCAGCCTGCCTTCAGACAAAAGGAAAGCTCTGTAGCTCATATGCTTTAGCTCTGCATGCTGTAATTGTCTTTCACTCAAATGCAATAACATAATCATTAACAGTTAATCACCCTGCACTCAAACAGTTATGATGATGATCAAAAATCGCCATAAAATTCTAAACTGCATTTTGTGCTGGTGGTGGTTCTGTATATATTTGTTCACGACTTTATCAAGCAATTTAATTGCGCCGAACAGATTGGAGTATTTAGAGAAGCAACATATGCTGTCGATCGTTATGAATGTTTATTCAAACATATATCCAGAGTATCTGCTAACCTTACGGTAATAATAGATATGACTTCTAATCGGATCTGACTGGGGTGAATGAGGTTCTGTCCTTATCTCCAAGCAAAACAGCCACCAGCCTTAGTTAGTGATGTAATATTGTACAAAGCAGGTTTAACCATTGCCTCACCTTCTATTTTTTTATTTTATTTGTATTTTTTGGATGTAGTCTTGACTGTAGGGTTTTTATTCCCTGTGTCTTTTCGCTTTTTAAATAGATGTTATGTGTAATCGATGTGTTTGCTGAACACATTAACAAACCATAAATTCAGCAGCAAATCTGAAAACACAACAGCAATAGAAGAAAAAAAGAACAATACTAAAGGCAGTGTTAAGAGCACATCCTTATTGAACATCACATACTCGATACTGATTGGCTACAGCATGCGTTAGTCTGAGACACTGTGGAAAAACACAGAGCTGGAGCATATTTAAATAAGAGGACATATAAGCCTGAATGAATCTGATGTTGAACACTGATTCTTTGATTCATACATTTATTTGTTATTTTTATCAAGGTCATCCCATTAAAATCCTTTTAATCGTTTAAGGTTAACTAGATAAGAGACTGATAAATGTGCAATTCTTTTTTGTTTTGATATTCTACTATCTAACATGTCTAATTAAGACTCACAGTTTCCATTTTTAAGTTAACGTTCATGTGTTTTTTGTATTTGCTGCTGAGTTTTGCTGTTTCTGATTTGCTGCAGCATGTTACAGGCGGTCGTACTTTGCATTTCAAATCTGCATCAAATAATAATAATATCACTTGCTGCTCTTATCAGCTTTTTGCAAACCAGCCTTTTAAATGATGCAGAGATAAAATGTCCATCATAGATAGACATCAAGGGAACTCATCAATTTCCTCACATTAACTGAAATATATTAGTTGAATTCTGTCATTACTAACGTCTGTTTAGGAAGAGTGCTACTTTTGTACACAGAGAAATGATTAAGTCATTGTTCCTTGTTGCTATACTTAAGTGCCATTTTATTTTACCGAAGTATAATTAAAAGCAAGTACGTTGACACGTATTCATGAATTACATTTCCATGTAAAATAACCTTTTCTACTATTTGCATGTTCATTTAGACCCTTAGAATGCTCTGAATTCACTGAAAAAAAATGAAATCCTAGCAAGTGAAAATATATTTTCGATTATATCTTTGAATAATCTACCAATAGCACAAGAAAATGTACAATTTGAAATGAACCTAATAGAAATAGGTTTAAAAATTGTATATTTGTTTAATTGTAACCGTATGATATGACATACTAAATATACAGTATCTGACACTTGCTAAGATTTTTTGCACTGTTTTGCACACACACACACACATACATATATATATATATATATATA
>JAFFST010045412.1:97049-107336 GCA_022414735.1 Noturus placidus
TTTTCATGTGACAACACTGAAGAAATGACACTTTTCTACAATGTAAAGTAGTGAGTGTACAGCTTGTGTAACAGTGTAAATTTACTGTCCCCTCAAAATAACTCAACACACAGCCATTAATGTCTAAACCGCTGGCAACAAAAGTGAGTACACCCCTAAGTGAAAATGCCCAAATATGTATAAAATTCTACAGACTTTCCTGACTTATTATGTATATATCCTTTTTATTATGCCACATGATATTCCTGACTTCACTGTGTGAGGAAATCACACTTAGCTTGCAAGGTTTTAAACGAAATATTAAAAAAGGTCAATAAAAAAATTCTCTCATTGTATTGATAAAATATAATTATGGTTTCTTAAAGTTGTGGTGTCAAAGTTTTTGACTGTTTGCCTAAACTCATCCACGGTAACACCCCAAATCCATCCATCCATTTTCCATACCGCTCATCCTACACAGGGTTACAAAGGAGCCTGGAGCCTGTCCCAGGGTTCCAACCCATTATAGGGCACAATCACACATACATTCACACCCTATAGACAATTTTGAAATGCCAATCAGTCTACAATTCATGTCATTGGACTAAGGGAAGAAACCGGACTACCAAGAGGAAGCACAGGGAGAACATGCAAACAGAGGTGCGAGCAAACATGCTAACCAATAAGCCACCCCCCATCCAAAATCACCACACATATACACATTCTCATTAATTAGTAATACATATTTTCCCCAATTTTCAAATTTAGTTTGTAGTCCATTTTTTAAATCTTATTGCTTTCATAATTGCTGTCAGGATGTAAAGTCAGTTCTTAGAAGGAAAAAAAACACTTTCCGCAATTTTACTAGGTGGTGTACGTGTATGTGTGTGTGTGTGTGTGTGTGTGTGTGTGTGTGTGTGTGTGTTAGGGGGGTTCCATTCATATGAGGAAATTAAGGTTAAAAATTATGCGCCACGTGGGCCAAGCCTGAGCAAATAGCTGCTTTTATCAGCAGCGTCCCTGCCACATGCAGACACACACACACACACACACACACACACACACACACACACACTTACACACAAGAGGGATATGAAGATGAGAGAAGGAAAACAATATGAGGCAGATATGAAATTCACAAAGAAAAACATATGAAGGGAGTGACAGAGCATTTTTGGGGAAGGTTTGGTGCATCTTCTGTTTTTCTGCCTGGATGTAGGCAGGCTATGCTACACTTCTTCAGTACTGACATAATCTCATCATGAAACACACTCTTGTGAAAAGTATATAATTTCAAATAAAAGACCAAGAGGAAGAAATATGTTATATACAATTTCTATGCAAAATATGTACATCGAAATTGAAAGCATTAATTTCTTTAACTATCAATCATGAGAATTTACTTAATGCATAAATATCATTCTGGCACTTCTCATCATCTATTTGGGTTGTCAAGATATGGTCATTTTGATTTTAATACCATTATGAAGTATTGTTTCACATAAGCATACATAATGCTTGATCCCGAAAAACAATACCATGGCAAAGGACATACATTTTTTTTTTTTATAATTTTACAATATGCATCACACTGTGTTTAAAACCATATTAAACACATACATTATGTTGATGATGAGTTACTATAGTTTGGATTAAGCCTGTTCAGTGACTGGTCAAACTATACAATAACTAATGGTTATTAAGTACATTATTAAATATGTTAACTATAAGAACTTAATAAATATAAAAACTTATCATTTCCCAGGGAGCACAGGGCACAATCACATACACATTCACAGACCCATTCATACACTACAGACACTTTGGACATGCCAATCAGCTTGCCATGCACATCTGGACTGGACTAGGGGAGGAAACCCCCGCAGCACTGGGAGAACATGCAAACTCACATTTGCAAAATTTTAGGCACCCTCTTGTTTTTAGTACAGACTTTGTTATAGATTTTTTATTTTATGACATCTACATTATCAAGTCAGTATAAAAAACACATTTAAGATTCCCAAATATTAGTTTTCTAATGCTTGTATTTCAGTAAATAAACAGCATAAACATAATGTCTGCTGGATTTTGCTGCAAAAATAAAAAGCAAGCTTAACAGTCAAAGTTTCCAGAAGAACTGGAGCTGGCTGGTTCTTCAAGCTGCTCAGCAAAACTTACGGCTCATTTCCTTATAAAACTGCACTAATTCTAAATGACTCTTTTTTTAATGGAGAACATTTAATTCTATTATTTTTTAAGGTATCTTTGCTTTAAAGCAAGTCTTTGCATGTGCAAATATAATTTAATAAGTCTTTATTGGTCACATATACAGTAGAGCACAGTGAAATTGTTTTCTTCGCATACCCCAGCCTGTGAGGAAGCTGGAGTCAGAGCACAGGGTCAGCCATGATACAGCGCCCCTGGAGCAGAGAGAGTTAAGGGCCTTGCTCAAGGGCCCAACAGTAGCAGCTTAGCAGTGCTGGGGCTTGAACCCCCGACCTTCTGATCAGTAACCCAGAGCCTTAACCACAAAGCCCCCACTGCCCCATAGATACTATAGATACCATAATTCCTTATGCCACTCCTCATGCAATTCCTTATGAGCTTAATTATTGGCAGGTTATGAAAGGTTCTGACAGCTGTGGCTCAGTTGGTAGAGTGGGTTGTCCACTAATCGTAGGGTTGGCGGTTCGATTCCCGGCCGACGTGACTCTACATACCAAAGTGTCCTTGGGCAAGGCACTGAACCCCAAGTTGCTCCCGATGGCAAGTTAGCGCCTTGCTTGGCAGCTCTGCTACCATTGGTGTATGTGAATGAGACCCTATGTAAAGCACTTTGGATAAAACGCTATATAAATGCAGACTATTTACCATTTATGACCAAAACAGCTCAGATCAGACAAGGCTTGGACTCCACAAGACCTCTGAAGGTGTGCTGTGGTATCTGGCTAGTTAGGAGCAGATCCTTTAAGTCCTGTAAGTTGCAAGGTGGAGTGGACTTGTTTGTCCAGCACATCTCACAGATGGTCAATCAGATTGAGATCTGGGGAATTTGGAGACCAAGTCTGAGTAACTTTGAGGCCCTTGTTAAAGTCGCTCAGATCCTTACACTTGTCCATTATTCCTGCTTCCAACACATCAACTTTGAGAGCTGACTGTTGACTTGCTGCCTACTATATCCCACTCATTGACAGGTGTCACTGTGATAAGATAATCAATGTTATTCTCTTCACCTATCAGTGGTTTCAATGTTATGGCTAATTGGTGTATATCCTACTTAAATAAAGATGTGAAACTATTAAAAATCTGTAGTCCCTATACGAATACATCTTCTTTCAGATTTTTTTTTTAATCACAGAAAGAGTGACTGTCTCATTACAGTTAATATATGATCCTGTCTCTGACCTTTTGTTAATGTCGTACGTCATACAGTTTTACATCTCTCTTAGATTATGCGACCCGACAGGAATTTTCTGTTTTCCTTAACAACTCCCCTTAGGCTTTTTAAAAAAGCAGTCTGGTCAAAGGTCATGGAGAATGAAGTGGTAAAAGATTGAAGCACAGTGGAGGAACATGTAATGACAGGAGAAAATTATTACTCCCTACTTACTATTCTTAAATCTGAAATGGTGGGAATGCTCGTTTTAGTGTTTGTGTTTGGGCTATCAAGTCTGGGTGATAAAATTGTTTTTCTTGATTTTTTTTTAATGGTAAATCATACAGTTACCACTGCTTAATGAGTTGTATACTCACAGTGGTCCTGTTTTCACTTAAGGCCATTTGTTTCTCATTGTCTTGTACTTAAAAAGGGTAATTTCATGTAAAGACATATTAAGCGATAATTGCAATTAAGAATCATTTGTACACAGAGTATTAGTATTAGTGCTGATGATGCGAGTTGCCCTCCAAGGTGACCCCAGTTCTCATCTAGCACACGTGCTTTTGTGAGATAGCATTGAGAGGACAGGAGCGCAACAAGAGGCATATAGAGTGCTCGGTTATATGATTGCTCCAATCAAGTTTTGAGGTGCATGGCCATGCTGAAAATAACCCAGCTCTTGTCAGACAGACAGGAAAAGTGCTGGTAAGATGGGCATGGCCCCCAGGGGCAGCGGAATAGTTTAACGAGTTCCAGCATAAAGAAGTCTTGTGTGCAGTTTGATTACTCGCTCTCATTTTCTCTCATGCTCTTGTACTTGCTGTCTTTTTCCCCCTCATTTTCCCCCTCCATTTTCCTTCTGTCCTTGTTCTTCCTGTCATGCTGCCTCCATCTCTGACTGACAAACTCAACTATTTTCAGGCTCATATGCACCCTGTGTGTATACTTTTTAAATGTTCATAGTATTTCTGTATAGAATAAATGTGTGCAAAAAATTGGCCAAATGTACCCCAGTGCCTGCTAAATGCCTGCTATACATGACTTCCAACTGTGTACATTTTACAACTATATACACAAAACAATTTTTTTCCTTAAATTGCTAATAGTACTATTAGAATTTCCAACACAGTCCAGTCATGTTCTATTAAATGGTCTGCAATTATATATCGCTTTTTTAATCTTAGTAGTTCTACAAAGCACTTTGCACTGGCTCTCATTCACCCACACTTGGGGTTTTGTGTCTTGTCCAAGGACACTTCAGCATTTGGAGTCACATGGACCCGAAATCGAACCGCCAACCCTACGATTAGTAGACAACCTGCTCTAGTACCTGAGCCAGAGCCACAGCCACCCACAAACATAATATCACTAGATAACAATTGTTACTATAGTCTATAGTGATCATACATTACTGTATATACTGAATTTAAAGCCATGTGTGATTTGTCCTGTGTGTTAAAGCCTTAAATTAACCAATGCTGATGGCAAGTTAAAGATCTTGTGTTACCTAAGACATATCAAATGATCAAATAATTTATAATAAATATTATTTTGATTTGTGATCCAATAAAATTAATAAAGAATTGTAAATTTTAATGGTAGTCATAAAATTGATATTGACTTATCATGATTTTCTTCACTTAAGAAGGTATACAAACTTATTTATAATATAAGAAATTTATATTATATTTAACAAATAAAAACCTATATTTGTCATGGTTTAAAAAATAGAGGCTAGTGAAGGAAAGACTGTTTATAGTTGTTTATAGAGACTTACATCTTCAATGTGACTATAAACAGTTACAGATTATGATGTTATTCTTCAATAAATAAAAACATTGCTGTAGTATAATAGAGAAAAACACATTTTGATATGTTTATATTAGAAAATAATCAACTTCAGTAGCAGTAACAGTAACTTTTCTTCACATCAGGCTACATCACGCCATACCATCACTAGTTATTTTCCTACAGCAAAAATATATATATTTCCAATGAGGCTATTCATATGAAATATTCACCAGACATCAAATAAAGTTATGTGCAATAAAGTGGAATGACACAGGAAAAGCAGTTCTCCAAGGTAAGGCAAGGAAGCAGCTGAAATCCATAAGTAATTATACCTCCTATCTGTGCAAATTAATATCAGCTGGGTTAGTAAATTGATAGTCTATAAAAAGGCTTTTTGTTAGCAAAGTGTCACACAAGAAACCCATCTCATGATGGGTAAAAATAAAAAGCTCTTCCAAGATCTTTGCAACCATATTGTTGCAAAACAGATTGATGGAATCGAATATAGACATATTTCAAAACTTCTGAATCTTTCAGTAAGCACCATTGGGACCATTATCCACAAGTGGAAGCAACATAATTCCGTCATCAACCAGCCATGCACAGGAGCTCCTCACAAGATTTCTGACAAGGGAGTCAGAAGAATTGTCAGAAAAGTAGCCCAAGATCCAAGGACCACTTGGAAAGAGCTCCAGAAACACTAGGAGGCAGAAGGTGCCATTGTCAGAGAAAACAATAAGCAATGTACTCCACTGCTCACGCTCATCCCGCAAGACTCCATTACTAAAGAAAAGACATGTCAAAGTTCATTTAAAGTTTGTTACAACTCATTTGGACAAGGCCATGAAATCCTGGGAGAGTGTAGTCTGTGCAGACGAGAGCAAAATTGAACTTTTTGGCCGTCATACCACACACCATGTTTGGAGGAGAAATGGCATTGCACATCACCCTAAAAACACTATCCCAACAGTGAAGTTTGGAGGTGGAAGCATCATGGTGTGGGGCTGTTTTTCATCACATGGTACTGGCAGACTTCATATAATTAAAGGAACGGTGAATGGAGCCCTTTACTGTGAGATTCTTGAGAAGAATCTGCTGCCACACACCAGGATGATGAAGATGAGGTGTGGGTGGAGCTTCCAGCAGGACAACGATCCAAAGCAAACAGCAAAGGAAACTCTCAATTGGTTTCAGAGAAAAAAAAAAATCAAGTTGTTGGAATGGCCCAGTCAATCACCTGACTTGAATCCAATTGAACAAGATTTAAAGACAGTATGTTTAGAAGAATGAGCCAAAATCACACCTGAATACTGCGGCCGATTAATTTCTTCATACAGGAAGCGTCTTGAAGCGTCATTATAAACAAAGGCTTCTCCACTAAGTATTAAAGAAATTTCAGTTAACGTGTTTTACAGTTTTTTCCTGTTTCATTCCATTTTATTATACATAACTTTATTTATGGACTTTAATGTTTGGATTTCTTTATATGTGTGAATTTCTTGAGTTAACACCAAGTGTGGTGAAAATTTCAGGTGAATAACCTCATTGGAAATATATTTACTGAAAAACATGTTGACGCGTCTAATACTTATTTCCCCCACTGTATATCTATATGTAACGGTCGCGTAAAGGAGGTGGATACAATCGCTGGATCTTTAACGATATTTATTATATAAGAATTCAAAAACAAAGACAAAACCACTAACCTACCTAAACACAGAAGCATGAAACTAACACTAGGACTAATACATGAAAACACGGGCATGAAACAGAACACCGAGAAACATGGAACAGGAGTCTACACACAGAAACAGGAGTCTAAACACAATTAACGAAAGACAAAGACTAAGTGCCAAACCCAACTATATATACACACCAGTGCTCATTAACCAAAATGTGAATCAGGTGCAGAAAAACATGTGACTTGCAGTGGCTGATGGGAAATGGAGTCCAGAGTCCTTAGAACCGTGACACTATATACAGTGCATCCGGAAAGTATTGAGAGTGCTTCACTTATGTTACAGCCTTAGTCCAAAATGGATTAAATTAATTATTTCTTCAAAATTCTACAAACAATACCCCATAATGACACCATGAAAGAAGTTTGTTTGAAATCTTTGCACATTTTTTACAAATAAAAAAAGGAAAAATCACATGTACATAAGTATTCACAGCCTTTGCTCAATACTTTGTTTAAGCACCTTTGGCATCAATTACAGCCTCAAGTCTTTTTGAGTATGATGCTACAGGCCTGGACACCTATTTTTGGGTCAGTTTCTCCCATTCTTCTTTGCAGGACCTCTCCAGCTCCATCAGGTTGGATGGGGAGCGTCAGTGCACAGCCATTTTCAGATCTCCAGAGATGTTCAATCAGGTTCAAGTCTGGTCTCTGGCTGGGACACTCAAGGACATTCACAGAGTTGTCCTGTAGCCACTCCTTTGTTATCTTGGCTGTGTGCTTAGGGTCGTTGCCCTGTTGGAAGATGAACCTTTGCCCCAGTCTGAGGTCCAGAGTGCTCTGGAGTGGGTTTTCATCAAGGATGTTTCTGTACATTGCTGCGTTCATCTTTTCCTTGATCCTGACTAGTCTCACAGTTCCTGCCGCTGAACAACATCCCCACAGCATGATGCTGCTACCACCATGCTTTACTGTAGGGATGGCATTGGCCAGGTGATGAGTGGTGCCTTGTTTCCTCCAGACATGACGCTTGCCATTCAGACCAAAGAGTTCAATCTTTGTTCAATCTTTGGTCTGAGAATCCATCAGGTGCCTTTTGGCAAACTTCATGTGGGCTGTCACGTGCCTTTTACTGAGGAGTAGCTTCTGTCTGGTAACTCTACCATTCAGGCCTGATTGATGGAGCTCTGCAGAGATGGTTGTTCTTCTGGAAGGTTCTCCTTTCTCCACAGAGACACACTGGAGCTCTGTTAGAGTGACCATCAGGTTTTTGGTCAACTCCCTTCTCTCCCGATCGCTTAGTTTGGCCGGGCGGCCAGCTCTAGGAAGAGTCCTGCTGGTTCCTAACTTCTTCCATTTATGGATGATGGAGGCCACTGTGCTCATTGGGACCGTCAATGCTGCAGAAATGTTTCTGTACCCTTCCCCAGATCTGTGCCTCGATACAATCCTGTCTCGGAGGTCTACAGACAATTCCTTGGACTTCATGGCTTGGTTTGTGCTCTGAAATGCATTGTTAACTGTGGGACCTTATATAGACAGGTGTGTGCCTTTGCAAATCATGTCCAATCAACTGAATTTACCACAGATGGACTCCAATTAAGTTGTAGAAACATCTCATCAGTAGAAACAGGATGCACCTGAGCTAAATTTTGAGTGTCATGGCAAAGGGTGTGAATACTTATGTACATGTGCTTTTTTCTTTTTGCAAAGATTTCAAACAAACTTCTTTCATGTTGTCATTATGGGGTTTTGTTTGTAGAATTTTGAGTATCTGAGATATGTGTTGTCTGTTCTTTACATTATACGTGATTGGATTGTTCTGTATTTGTTAGGGGTTCAGGGTTACCCACTGTTGTCATGATCATGCGGGCCTCTGTCAACACATCACTCTAATGGTGACAAATGGTACTCATTACATCAGCGTTAATTTGCTCTCTTGATCAGCCTGGGATGCAGATACTCAGGCTGAGCTGATCGAATTGTCAGCATAATTACTGGCATAAGACCTTATTAAAAGCTTGGGCCTCTGGATCCAGTGTCACTCACTGTAGCGAGGCTTATCACTCACTGGCATCCAGCTCACAGACATTCTAGATAATATTTTATGTCCTGCAGCATTGCTATATGTGGACATGTGTCACAGTTGGGCGCCATAGTCTCAGTTTCTTGATGCATGTATAGCCATTCTGGAGATGGACTCCAGTATTTCATTACAATAGATTGTTTTGCTATGGATTAGTTACAAACCAGTTGTAATTCTATGCTATACTGAACAAAAACAAAAACAAACAAACAAAAATGACCTCCAATTAGCAGTGGAAATATGCAGTAGAAGTCATAATTTTGGATCAGAAACTTACTAACACACACCAGACATTATAGTCTAAATGGTGGTGCACTGACTAGCTTGGTTCAGTTGAGTTCAGTTTTATATGCACAGGGGTGTTAACAATAAAGAAGATTTACAGAAATCTGGATGTAGATCTAGATCCCTACAAAGCAAGCCAGTGTAACAGTCAGAAGTGGGAAGCAAGACACAAGTGTGTAAACTCACCTTCTGTTTTAATACGGATGATCCAAGAATCATCATCGAGGTCTGTAGCTGGGGTCAAAACATAAACGGATGGAAGCATAGAATATTACGGCTGACAATTAATGATACAAAACGTATGATATAACTTCGCAAGGAGGAACAGAAACAACCGGGCAGAAGTACTACTCAAGACACAGAACTAGTGAACACATTAGTATACCAACCAATGTCCGTGACAGAGGTAGAGGCAGGATAAAACAAAAGCGAAACAAAATCACAAGTTATAACTAAAGAACATAGAGCAAGCTCAAAACAAATGTGCTGAGAGGCCCAGTAGAGGTAAGGAAAAACTGCCTGAGATGACATGAAGAAAAAACCTTAAGAAATATTAACGTATACTTAATATTGTAGTTGTGTAATTATACTTGTATAGTTTTGGGTGACATTACAGTATACAGCTGTAAACAGTACTAAGTTCTGAATTATGATTATAATGTTCAGTATAATCATAGTGTGAATACGTGCTGGGATGGCTGGATAATCTTTATGACTCGGTTAATTTGTTTCATAACAATACTAAATTCAAGAATTTTTCTACGCGTACTTTCCTTCAAGCTATCATTATGCCAGCTATCGTTATGCCAGAATTTTATGTTCAGAATTTCAGGAGGGTGGAATGAGTTGAGTCACTGCAATGCATTTAGATCAGCCTCAGAGCATGTTTTAGATATTTTAAGGCTTAGTAATATCTGACTTCTGAGTAGAACAGAACTGAATATAATGCTACACTATGCAAGCACAGTATTCTATTTTACATGTACATTTTACATTTAAAATCTACAAATTTGTGCTTCTCTTAATTAAAAAAAATCTCACCCCCCCCTCTCTCTCTCTCTCTCTCTCTCTCTCTCTCTCTCTCTCTCT
>JAFFST010045412.1:107391-126194 GCA_022414735.1 Noturus placidus
TATTGTTTGTAGAATTTTGAGTTAAATAATGAATTTAATATATTTACAATGAGGGCTGTAACATAAAATGTGGAAAAAGTGAAGCGCTGTGAATACTTTCCGGATGCACTGTATATCCTGTACTTTTGAAAGATAATTCAGACATTAAATAACCTTGAAATAAATTAATTTTACTAACTTTTATTTTATTTTTTTATTATTATTATTTTTAATTTATTTATTTTAGTTTTTTGGGGGGATTTATATTTTTTATTGATTCTCATACACTTTTCAGAGTACAACAAAATTTATCAATACATAATCAACATTTTTTTACCCGAATAACAGCCCCTCCCACCCCACCCAGGACTGTTTACATATGATTCATTTATTTATGATTCATGTACATGTAATTCAATTACATATGTTTCGTATTATTTTCATATTATTTATTTATTATTAAAGAACTCCCCTTAACCGCTGTTCTCTATTAGACTCCATCATAGTGGTTCATCCTATTGTGTTATTGTCACGTCTCTGCTGCTGCGGAGAAAGAGGCTGGACACAAGTGCAGTAAGAACCGTGCTTTATTTTCATCTAACTAAAACATAAACCAAAAACAGTCCAAGCGTTTCCAAAAACATCCCAACCTACCAACATCCCAACAATAACCAATAACGAGCAACCTCGTGCAGAAAACCAGAAACTTATATAACCCACTTAATTACACAAAACTGAAAACACCTGTGTCCCTTTGTTCATACTTCCGGCATGGACCCATGTGAGTAGATCACATGACCAGGCAAAGTCCGTGTAGTGGTGCCCTCTGCTGGTCGAGGCATGACAGAACACCCCTCCAAAGGTGCTCGGTCCCCAAGCACCACCACTCAACCCCCCTCCAACGGGGGGGTCCCGGACCTCTGGGCAGAATGTCCCCTTGCTGCCACAGGAACCGAGGCGGGTCTTGCTGGGCAGCCGGCAGCTCGATAACGCAGGACGCCTTCCCCAGAGGCTCGGGAGTGCAGGACACCTCCCACAGAGGCTCGAGGACGCAGGACGCCGCCTGCCGGGTCTCAGGAACGCAGGACGCCGTCTCCTCCAAGGAGGGAAATAGGGCGGCATAAGCTGCGGTGCAAGACGGTTCGTTAATTACCTGAGGGGCTGAGACCTCCTCCTCGGTCTCTGTAGTGTCGGAGGCTGCCATGTAGGCCTCCGAGTGGCATGCTGCGGACATCTGTGCCCCCCCCCAAAAAATTGTCTAGGCCTGCCGTCTCCTCCAGGCAGCGTTCAAGGGCGTGGGCTTGTACAGTACGTGGCTCTCCGACATGGACGATATGAGGCTCGTGGACAAAACTTGGCCCGTGGACGTGCCGGGGCTCTCTGACGTGGGCCCGTGGGATACAGGGCTCTCTGGTTCGGACAGAGACGAGACTGGGCTCTCTGGTTCGGACAGGGACAAAACCGGGCTCTCTGGTTCGGTCAGGGACGAAACCGGGCTCTCTGGTTCGAACAGGGACGAAACCGGGCTCTCTGGGTCGGACAGGGACGAAACCGGGCTCTCTGGGTCGGACAGAAACAAAACCTGGCTCTCTGGGTCGGACAGGGAAGAAACTGGGACTGAAACGGGGCTCTCTGGCTGCGCCAGTTGCTTCTGCTGGTGCGTGAGCCTCGCCAGCTCAATCGGGAGATATTCCAGAAACCATTTGTATATGGGTGAAGCCTCCTCGCCGGCTTGCTTCAGCTGTTTTACCAGTTCCGTTTGTTCTGCCAGTCGCTTCAGTGCGACTGACAGCACCTCCGTGTCCCGGATGACTGAAAAAATAAAGTCCGCAATGAGGCCGTCTGCTGCTTCCAGAATAGGTCCTTACTGCTGCATCCTTGTTTAGGCTCGTTATTCTGTCACGTCTCCGCTGTGGCGGATAAAGAGGCTGGACACAAGTGCAGTAAGAACCGTGCTTTATTTTCATCTAACTAAAACATAAACCAAAAACAGTCCAAGCGTTTCCAAAAACATCCCAACCTACCAACATCCCAACAATAACCAATAACGAGCAACCTCGTGCAGAAAACCAGAAACTTATATAACCCACTTAATTACCCAACAAAACTGAAAACACCTGTGTCCCTTTGTTCATACTTCCGGCATGGACCCATGTGAGTAGATCACATGACCGGGCAAAGTCCGTGTAGTGGTGCCCTCTGCTGGTCGAGGCGTGACAGTTATAGGTTCTCAACTGTACACTAAATTTGATTAGTGAGGCTATTATCAAACAAAAGTTCCACAGATTACGTTTGTTACTTATTTTATTCCAGGGAAACATTCTATTATGTTATATCTTGTGCTTGATAAAATTACTGTGCCTTTGTCAGTTGGTCTCCAGTTCTTAGGGTGGGGTGATCTTAATGATAAGGCTTCTTATCCCTTGTACAACTGCCATCTGGCTCCAGTATTTAGCTCTGATTAACTATAAACAAGCTAACTGGAATACCATTGGATAAGAGTGATATTCTAATGCTGTGCTCCAATGTAGTTGGAAGCCAGGAGAATCGCTGACATGAAACCTGACTAGGATATGTGCAAAGGAATGTTCACCTAATTAGAAATTCCAGTGAAATTCTCAAATGCTCTTAATAGACAGATAAAGGAAATGACAATGCCAAATATTGTTTAGAAATGTGTGTCTTAACAGGTGATTGTGCTTTAACAGGCAATGTAGAAAACATCGGGCAAATAAAATTTTCAGTTTGTCAATTAGTTAGCATTAATCAATAGGCATAATTTATTTATTTATTTATTTTTATTTATTTTTTTTAAGATCTCAGTGTCATTTGGCTGCCATACTCCCTCAAGCAGATGCACTGCATTCCAATGCTGTTGTAGTCTCTGCATTTAGCTGTGTGTCAAAATTATTGGTCTTAGTTATGGCTTGTTTTAGTTACTGTAAATAGTTTAAGTGATGCGCTGACACTGTCTCTGAGCGTTTTGGTGTAATATTCGTTAACTTAATAAGACCGATGGCTGTTGTGTGTTTAGAAAGAATCACTTCACTTCACTTGGGTGAAGATAATCACTCCTGTCCTTGACCGTTTTTATATTGAAACACATACACAATGTATGGTTTAATATTGTAATAGTAGTGGTTTCTCACACAACTTGCTTTAAACTAGGAAACAAACCCCCCGCAGGATATCAAATCTTAAACACCCATTCCTAAGTAGGTCATTACTTACAATAGCTGCAGACTCCTTTCCCCCTCTCCCCCTCTTCTTCCTTCAACCTCACACCCTATACAACACTAGCTGTGTTTGTCAGACTGCATGCATCAACAAACCATTTCAGGCTGCATTGGCTTTTACACAATTGGGCTTTACACAATTGGTCTGAATGGAGGCATTGAATGAAAATCGCAATGAATTGAAAAAAAAATTATAAAACAAACTTTTTTTTTATCATTATATGCGGCTCACATAACAAAGGTTGTTGTGTTTTAATGCATCTGACTTTAAGCTTTAGGGAACAACATTGGCTTAACCATTCAAAAGCTCAATATTTCACCAGCACCCCCAAGCTGGCCTTGCAAGAACAAAATAAATATTTTACATACATCCAATCAGCTTTCTCTTTATTGAATTTGATTGAATAGCACACTGTTGTACTTTAAATATTCTATGACTCTGTGTACACTAAATACCATTATACTAATTCTTTCTCTCTGTTATGTTATTTTCTTTTCTTTTTTAGGATCAAGATTTCTTGTTACATCCACAGGGGCCTTGTATATTCTGGACGTGCAGTCAGAGGATGCGGTGAACATCTACCGCTGCACCACGCGGCATCGCTACACTGGCGAGACCCGACAAAGTAACAGCGCCCGATTACTTTTATCAGGTGAGGGATTCATTTGTCTTATATGATAAACAAGTAAAGTATGTCTATGACTAACTATGCAGCAATTTTATGGATCTGTGTTCAAGTATCTTGATTAATCACTTCCTTTACCCAACAGGCCAACCGGCCTTTAGACACTGCAGGCCCTTTATGGTGCACCACAAATAGTTGGTCAGTGACCTACCGTATGGCAGTCATTTTCACATTGCATTTGGAAGCCCATTGGCTTTGTCTAGATTGAATTTTTTCTGACTAATAAATTACATTTAGCATACCTTCTTTACCAGATTCACAGGTGCCTTCTTCCATCTTGACTAATGAATGTATTAGGCGACTAGTTGACTAGTCTATGCAACCCCTAGCACAAAGTGAGAAAACATCTCACTTGCCTTCAAAAGAACCAGAATGAACCCATGTCACACCCCTCTTCATCTCTGACCGTAACAAATTCAAGGCCTTGATGCTCACATACAAGACCTTATCTGGAACAGCGCCCCCTACCTCAACTCTCTCCTGAAGGCTTACGTTCCCACACGCAATCTGCGATCGATTAGCAACCGACGTTTAGTAGTTCCTACTCAGCTTGGCTCAAGGTCCCTTTCCAGAACTTTCGAACTAACCATTCCTCAGTGGTGGGATGAACTTCCAACCTCAATCTGGACCACAGAATCTGTCACTATTTTTGAAAAAAAAAAAACTGCTAAAGACCCACCTCTTCCGTGAGCACTTAACTAACCCCTATAATGCCAACCCTACATTATTTAAATAAATAAATAAACTTTCTCTGGCTCTTACACTGCTACTCTGCATAGTTTGCTTCTCTAGAATTCAATTATAAATCTTGCATGGTAACACTACTTGTATTGTTCTCCGCTTGATATATCGCTTTGCTTGTATTTCCTCATTTGTAAGTTGCTTTGGATAAAAGCGTTTGCTAAATGAATACATGTATTGTCATGTAATTTAAGTGCCATATAGTGGCAGCATGCAGGCTCACAAGAGTGGTATGCTGGGAATCACCCAGGGGCCAGAGCATAATTTCAAGGTTTGCGCTCTGCTATGCCATAGTGACCTTTTGTCTCGGACTGCAGGGCAGTGGGAATGGATGGCCCATGAGTAATATTAACAGGTGAAACAATGATCTTTTTAGATTGAATGGGGGTATCAACACAACGATTACACAGTCTGCCAGAGGCACTGTTGCATCATCCACATCCATTATGGCCAATAATGCACCAACACATCCTGGTACACAGAGCTTGTTTCTGTCTCTGCCTTGTTCATGAACCACATCAAACAGGGAGTTGTCTGTCTGTTCACAAGCAAACCAATGCTCTGCTATTCCATAGGGGTTTTCACCTTACCTTACATCTGCTTCAAAATTACAGATTCCCCTGACACAGGACTGTGAGATCCAAGTGTCCAATGTCTCATGTAATCAGTCCGATATGTAGGAAGCTCTTAATAGAAGCCAGTATTTTTCACTAGCTTCTCCAACTGTGTTGGAGGCATCTGACTTTTCAATTTCTTTCTTCGATGGGGAAAATGTATGATGGACCAGCAGTAGGATATACTACTAATACATACAACAACTGCCTTTGCAATATGGATCCACATAAAAACTACACACAGACCCTGCCATTGCAGGTGATGCAGGGAGACTTGCACACCTTTTTAAGAACACCTTGCTAACACCCTTGTACCAAAAGAATGAGCATGGCACTCTACTGGGTTGAAAGTGGAGAAATCTCCTGTATCCTGCAGTAATTATGTGGAAATTCTTTGCGGGACTAAGGTGACAGCTAGATATGTTTAATTCGCGAACAACTCTGTCATTTTAGTTCATGTAGTCCAAGCTGGAGATTTCAAGGTTTTCAGGACATTCAGTAGTATTGGCTGTCGGTTGCATATTTGGACGGACTGTTCAACTGAGCCAATCATTTACATGAATGGAATTAACCTTCAATTTGCTGAACAGATGCAAGAATTTCAATATTTGTGGTGGCAGACAAGGGTGTCTAAATGTAGCCTGTTGCCTGAAAATATCAGAACAAGTAGACAAACTAGTGCCTTGCAGGCCTGTGTGTTAAAGACCTGTGATGTAATAGCAGAAGTTGGCACAGTGTGAACTTCAATGACTGGCCAGACAGCCTTCTCATCTGCATGAACAATTCCAGAGATTCACTGCCATATTTCCCATCATGGCACCCTGTTCATTTGCAGTTACTCTATGGGCATTATCTCATTAATAGCCAGAAGCAACTGTGCCCCATGTTACAGAAGCAACTCACCATAGCAGTATACAATTTGTGAACCATTCTGCCAGCTCCTTTATATTTGGCTTCAGGCCACACAGATTTACGAGCATGGCTTCATCAGCCTGTACCACTAGTGAGACAGTGTCTGTAGAAGCATTAATCTCAACCTTAGTTCTGTTGTATCTGCCATCACTGTTAGTATATGTGCTCTTTTCTCAGGTTGCTGTGTCTATGTGCTTTAGAGCGCATATAAGAGCTCTTTAATGTCATTGTTACATTGTTGGATAGCCCAGTAACTCACTTGGGCATCTGTACCATGCATGGGGTTGGATCAAGCTTTAGTTTCCTTAAGGTAGCCTTAATATCAGCCTGCAGCACAATCACTGCTGTTCCTGAGCCAAACCTCCTGTTCTCCACGCTGATCATCAAATGGTGGACCGGTGGCCACTATCAGCACATTTCACCAAAGTAGGCCTCAAGCTGGAGAATGAGAGGTAGCTGCTGTAACTACCTCATGGTCTGTCTGTAGGCCACTATCAGCTCCTCTGAGCTCTACCCTCTACCTGCATTACTGCTAATTTCTCTTGCACTTGCCCACTACCAGTTCCTGCCCCTGCAAAGAAGCTTACCTCTTTCTTCCCATCAAGCTCTGCTGACATATCTGATTCTTGTTTTACTCCTTACTGTGGCCTCATAGTGCCAGATGAAGCTGGTGCATAGTCTACAGTATTTCCATACAGTGGGAGATATATAACATGTAGTTAGGCAAAGCTGTCTGTTGCAAATATTCAGGTCTCCAACATCACCTAAATGATAGTCATGCCTGGTACCTAACACCATCATTGCTTGGCATGAACAGCCTGCCACCCTATCCTGAAATATATAAGAGGTTGAGAAAGTTGACAAAGTTTTGGCAATTCAAACAAAATATACATTTCTGGAATTGTTGAGCTTATAAGATTAGTAACTTTGTGTCTGCAGTGGCCATGCTTCTGCATACCAACTCAGCCAAGGGAGTGCATGTCTTGTGACAATTATTTGTGGCAAAACAATAATAAGTCCAATATTAGAAATACCATCATCCATGGTTCACTTCAATGCACTCTGTATGATGGTGCAGATTTAACAATAATAAGATTAGCAAGAAATAGATTTCATTGCTCCATTCGTTGTGTCTTGAATCCACTTCCTCAACATATCAACAAGAGGAGAATAGGAAAGTGGACAAGAACAGAAACAAAGGAGGTAAAACAGAGGTTTTATGTATGTCACTTTGGTCCCAATACTCAGTGGAAAACTGCCAGGGACACCTCGGTCAATGGCCAAAGGATGAGCATGACGTAGCCGATGTCAATTATTGGCTACACAAGTGAGGTCATGGTCAGAAGTTGAAGGAACAAAAGGAAGCTCATTTTTGTTTTCCTATTTTCAACAGGGTATTTAACTATTTCATTATTTAATTATTTGTGGCTTTTGCTTTGTTCAAGAATTTTATGATCATCAGCAACCTGGCAAAGGGTAGTATAACTTTTTTAAAGAGTGATGGGGTTAGAATGAATACATTATCGACATGTATGCATACACTTTTTTCCGATTAGATTTCAAATATAGATTTCTTTGGCGATTTCAATAATTATATTAATTATGTGGTGATCTGTGTGTATAACCCACTTATATTGAAATGGACTGACATTAAACGTTGCAAGATATTAGACAGGACTTTTAAGGCTTCACTTCTATAAACACATCAGGAAAAAAACATGCCAACTCAAGGACATTCATTTCTGACCATTAAAATGGCAATAGAGTGCAAATGGAAGTATAGCCTACCCACAACAATGCTGCTTAGTTGTGCTTGCCCCTGTATGATAGTATTCTATATGGTATTAATCAAAGCAGTTTTCTTTGACTTTTCATAAAAGGCTATTTTTGCACCAGATGATGATGCTTTGAATACATTAACCACTCAATACTAATGCAGTAGTAATAATTATTCTTAGATGAACCTCGCAAATTAACAGTAATTATTTCCTATTTGACTATCTACTTTCTTTGTTGCAGAACCTGTAGATTCAGCTCCAGTGATTCTGGATGGCTTTGAGAGGAAGGAGGTCATGGTCGGTCATCGGGTCGAACTGCCCTGTAAGGCATCTGGTCATCCTCCGCCTCGCTACCGCTGGCTAAAAGACAACAGCCCTTTGGAGTCAGACAGTCGCTACCACCAGAGTGTCTCAGGCCTCCTGATTGAGGCCACCCGACCAAGTGATGGAGGCAACTATGTGTGTGAAGTCTGGAACAGCTTTGGCAATGCCAAGGTGGTGGGACGTTTGGTGGTCAAACGTGAGTTCCCAGTTTCTAGTGGACATTTGTTTAAAAGTGATTTTTTTTTGTAATCCTGAAGCCACAGATTGAGTCTGCACCAGTCAGGTATAGATCTAATTCATAATGACAAAAAATGTAAGTAAATAAGAAAATAATGTCTTGAAATATCAGTTACCAAAGCACCTAAGGATTTGTATTGATATTAAGCTCATATGCTTAACTAATTATTCTCTTGGGGAAGTGGCACTGAAAGATGAAAACTTGCAAGATTCCGGTTGGATTATAGAAAAGTAGCTGATTTGCTCCACTTTGTCTGTGTCATTTCCTCTCCAGAGCCCCTGAAAGCAGTGGTGAGTCCTCGTAAGGTGAGAGGCAGTGTGGGCAGTCAGGTGTCTCTGTTCTGCAGTGTCACTGGCTCTGATGAATATGAAATCACCTGGTACAGAAACGGAGAGAGGGTCCAGCCAGGGCCCAATGTCCGCATCACTGGCCTCAGCCATGAGAACCTGGTGATGGAGGGCATGGCCAAGAGCGATGGAGGAGCCTACCAGTGTTTTGCACGCAATGGCAAGATGTCCACCCAGGATTTTGTGCAGGTCATTCTGGAAGGTGAGTTGGTTTTAGCCTAATCTTAAAATATATGTAAGCAGGTTTTGGTTTGAGAGGGATACAAGGGATGCCATTTTCTTAAAAAAAAAAACAAAGAAAAAAAAGCATACCCCTAATAAACACATTCGACACACAACTTAATCTAATTCTAATATTTTATTGCCATATGTCATGGAATTATTACAGTGAAAGCTGCTAGAAACTCAGATGTCCAGTGTTCTGAATGCCTGGATTATATCAGTAAGTAGATGCCTTAAAACAGAACAGCCTATCCATCCACAAAACCCACCTAGATATTCAAATCTGAAGAAATTTGTGTTTTGGATGTTGCCGAAATATGTTGGAACATGGGCTAAAAACATTCAGTGTGAAATCTGTGGGAAAAATCATTACTGATTATGAGTTGAGTCAGCCAAACTCACTAAGCTCAGGAATGACATAGGTATTTGAGTTAAAGGCAGATGCAAGTGCCGATTAGAGTTTATTGTTAAACAAAACATGTACCATGACACATAGCATATATTTGGTCAAATATTTAGTTATGATTTACAAAATAAGAATTGGCATGTTTCAGAGTGTATTCAATGTCATAAATAAATATAATAATAATAATAATAATAATAAGAAGAAGAAGAAGAAGAAGAAGAAGACGAAGAAGACGAAGAAAAAGAATAATATTTGGAAAGGGTGCAACAGAAAGTAGTTCTGTGGTTAATTGAATCTCATTGAATGAACATTGCATAATAGCATGTATATACTAACAATATACTAGCAGTTAACTAACTTGCATATATGGGTATTGTGCAATGCTAGACTAGAACCACCCCCTCTATTAAAATGTCCAGATCACAGATCACAGGATCAAAAATTAATTGATTTGACTCATGTTACCTCTAAGCATAAAGCACCACTGCATTACAGTTCTGATTTTCAAGATGATTGTGTCTTAATGCTGACTCATTTCAACTCTTATGTGTCCACGTAATACTGGGAAGAAGAGTGTAATGAGTGGATTTTGCATTAGTTCTTGTCAACAGCTTAATGTAGTTGAAGCTGTTTCCTTGACTTGAGTAATAATTTATCTTGCTAACAGCAGAATGAAGCTCTACTTCCTTACATTCCAGACCACTGGATTTGGTTCTTTGTGGAACTAGTGGAGTTTTCAGATTTGCTTGTTTCCTACTAACCTAGTAACAAAAAACAAAGTTGTCACATGTGACCATTATCATTCTTTTCATGCTGAGAAAGCAGAAGAAACAGATTCAAGACTTCAAGACCTAGCCTTGACCCAATTGCGGCATAATGCCAGTGCTGACACAGGAAGCACACTCCATGGAAGGACGCAGTTAGTTCAGCAACCTTCCCAGAAGCTGCGTGACTGTATTGGGGACTGAAGTAACTGATGTGACTGCAAGGCCCACTAAGAAAAGGCAGGGAAGGTCCTCTGTGGCACAATCAAAGGAAGAACAAGAGCTGACAGAGGGTTCAGTTCTTCAACCCCGTGGAGAGGAACAAATGTACACCTTTACCGAGTTGGAGCACAGAGCAGAGAAGCTGCCAGTGAGCGTGGGCCAAATGCAAGAACTATTATCGGCACTGCTACAATGCAATAAAGTGCAGTACAGCTGCCTTGCATATAGAGACAGACTTCCAGTGACTGTATTTTATTTTCAAAGCTTGAGGCCGATCTTAACGAGTAGCCCATATCACTTGTAAAAGGAGCATTTGGAAGGTCAGATTGTAAGCCTCTGTTTGACACAGTAGAGGAAAATGTTTTCCAAGCAGCCCCAGGCCGTCTTGGCAAAACTAAAGCTTGATCCTTCATCTAATGCAGTGGATTAACTGCCTGACCCATTTTGTGCTATATCAGCACAAGCTGGACTATTCCACAATGTACCAGTTTCCTAAAGAAAATGTTATATCTTTAACTTTATAGAATGCAGGAAATCTTCAACTATATATAAGAGTACACATAAGTTTTGCAATAGGACAGGGCTGCAATTAATGCCACCAGAGACCTCCTTAGTAGTATGTGAGAACAAAGCATTGGGGCAGATCTGCACTGTGGAAAATCTGTATATAAAACTGGTTTGAAAACCTGGCGAGTATAATCTCTATCACTAACACCATGCTGAATGCCTAAACTGCAAGTGTTTTACCTGCTCTAACACTCCCACTTCAACTCTGGGATGGCTGTTAGCTGAGGAAAGGAAAACACAGCAAGGGCATGGGGTTCTCCAGAACCAGTGTTGGGAACCTGTTCTCTAAGCTATGGAAGGCATAGCAACACGGTATGGGAAATCATCAGGTCTGGGCCTACTAACACAAATCACAAGGTGCGTCTGGCTTGCTCAAACGCCTTTGCTAGAGGCTGGTAAAACACTTTTCTCCACTTGATGTTGGTGCCTTTGTTGTACTGGTTAAGGAGGCACTGGGTAATCACCCCTTCATGATTTAAACACAAATTAAGCATATGGGACAGCAGGCTACTTGATGTCCCAGAAGACTTGATGTTTAAAGTCCCCAATGGCAGATTGTAAGAGTGATGCAGGATGTAGCACACACCAAATTACTACCACAGCAGCAGATCAGAATGCAAGGTGGGTTAAGTTAAATCATGAGTGCAAAAAGGGAGGTGGAATCTGTCCCATTCTAGTCCCATATTTCTATACTCCAAATGTTTATTTCATATATATGTGTGAGCCAGTATTCTGCAGCCATGTCTGTTCCCTGATATCAGCTCTGTGCAGCATCTTCAAGCCTCAATCTGGCCTCATTAACAGGCAGTCCTAAACTATACTGTATGGTTCATTGTTTTGGTATCGCCACAGTCACATTTGTCTGTAATATAATATATTGGTCCCAATGGAAGGATTTGCATTGCACTGAACAACTGGAACACTGACAGTTTCTCTGCTTCCATGTAAGTGGAGTGACATAAAAATTCAAAATTTTTTCTTTAGGTTAGCTCTAGCAAGCACCTGGGATGTCTGCAAAGTATGTGCTTGTTGTCTAGAGCCCTTGCAGCACCAGGGTCTGTGTGTACTTTTTATATGATTGATTGCTATACAGTCAGTCTCATCAATAACTGACAAGACAGGTGGATCTCCTGATTTCACTTCTCGATGCTCTGAGGCTAGAACTCAAGTGCAAGTAGCACTTTTTAAACATTGAGGGAATTGTAAATGGCCAAACATCTGCATCTGGTAAGAATGTTGGCAGCAGCAACTCCAGTAGTAGAAGGAGGAATGTTGAATCTCAGTCGATTTAAGTGTTTTTTCAATAGAAGATGGGCGGGAGTGGTGGGGGAGGGGAGGGGAGTATGTGAGGTTGGTTGGGTTATGGGAGGGGACAGGCAGTTGGGATCTTCGAGACTAAGGCTTGTTACCATCAAATCAACATCCTTGAAATGAAAGCTGTTTGGTTGGTGCTGGTACAGAAACCTCTAAGCTACTATTGTGGACAGATAACACACATCAACCACCAAGGCTCTAGGCTAGGAAAGCATTCAAATATGATTAGCCAAATGTAAGACTGTATGTGATATTACTGTTATGGATGACAATGCATTGCATGCAGGCAGATAAATGGTAAATTGTAAATGGTGCACTTATATAGCGCTTTTATCCAAAGCGCTTTACACTGTGTCTCATTCACCCATTCACACACACACACACTCACACACCAATGGTAGCAGAGCTGACATGCAAGGTGCTAGCTTGCCATCGGGGGCAACTTAGGGTTCAGTGTCTTGCCTAATGACACTTCGGCATGTGGAGTCATCCGGGCCGGGAATCGAACCACCAACCCCACGATTAGTGGATTAGTGGACAACCCGCTATACCTGAGCCACAGCCGCCAGATGACAAAGCCAGTATTGTTGAAAACACCATTCTGGCGTTGGTGCTAGGCCAGTTTATTTAACTGGCTGTATGAACCAATAGAAGGAGAACAGAACAGATATATAAAGTGTGTATTACTTAAGACAGCTTTTTGGAAATCATTATATCCAAGGGAGATGGCGAATTGCATGCACTTTAGCTCAGCACTCAATGCCTTTGTTAGGGACTGGGATTCCAACATGTAATGTTGTGGCTGAACACAGCACTGCTGCCATAATAAATATATTTATGTGGTAAAACATGGAATTCACTGCCCACATTCACCAGATCCTTAATCAAGAACAGTAGACAAAGGCATTGGTTGCTTGAGTTATCCCTTCATCAACAGAGTACAGTAATGAGAACTTTTGTGAGTCTCTACTTCAACTAAGATCAGTATCTTGAGTGCCTGAGTGATTCATACCTACAACAGAAGGCAGTGGCAGGCCTTGCATGTTTTTCATCCTTAGTAAGTACAGTATAGATTGGGTGATTCTCATCATCAATTACAGAGGTTATTACTAATATATTGAGCGATTGTCATTATCGATAGAGAGCAGTGTCAGTAGTTGAATGACTCTGAAACTCAATAGAGACAGTATCTGCATTCAAGTGATTCTAATTCTCAAATTATATCAGTATCTGCAATTGAGCAGATCTTACACTGAATAAGGACCAGCATCACCTTCAGTGAGCAACATTACATATAGAAAAAAGGTATCAGCAAATGTGGTAAGCATTGTCTCTTACATGTGTAAACATCCAGTAGTTCTATGGTTAAGTGGAGGAATGACAGGCAATGAGCATGATATAGCAGGAGACTTTTGTAGGTAATATAGGGGAGGTCACTATCTTATTTACAATGTGAATTAGTGCCGACTTTGCTTTTAGTGCTTTTCTATGAAGCGAGCAAATGGGAAAACTTTCTGTCAGTTTGTCAGTTTCCATATATGAATTTAGAATATATAGGTACAATATAGATTTGCAATGTGAAATATTTTGTTGTTGTTCCTCAGGAATAGCTGAACTGTAGATTCAGCTTCTCGTTGATTACAATATTAAAGTATATTTTAAAATAAGTGCACAGTGACTTGTTTAAAGTATATAGTATATTGAAGACATTTTGTGTCCTACCATTTCTGTTTCAAACTTACAAGCTGGCCATGCCACGCCTGCAAAAAGACCACCTGGACTGACCTCAGTGACTTGGTGCTTGTTAGTTTGAACAATGCAATGAAAACTATAATTAAAACTACTTGTTGGAATTTTAAAAGAATTACTCATAGCCATCAGTTTTTTATCAAATCAATGTAAAAATAATTACATTGTGATGTCACTGCTTAAAATCTTATAGCATAATTTTAATAGAGCAACTGTTTCAGATATCTTTACAATAATATACATCATCCCAGTATTCCTGTCACATCTAGAGTTATGATTGATCTTTTGCATAGTAAATGTGTATATGATTCATATATTATAAACTATAAACATTATACCTGCAATTTGCATAACAAACCCCTGTGAAGCTGTTAAAAATTTCTGTGTTTATATTTTCTCCACCCTCTATATCTCCTCCTTAGATGGCACTCCAAAGATCCTATCGGCCTTCAGCGAGAAGGTAGTGAGCCCCAATGAGCCGATCTCCCTGGTGTGTCACGTCAAAGGCACCCCACTCCCCACCGTGACATGGACACTGGATGATGAGCCGGTCATCAAGGACAGCCACCATCGCATGGATCGATTTGTCACAGTCGAGGGCCATGTGCTCAGCTACCTGAATGTCTCACATACACAGGTCACCGATGGCGGCGTCTACCGTTGCACCTGCAACAACTCTGCCGGATCGGTCTCCTACCAGGCGCGAATAAACGTAAGAGGTGCTTGTCAGATCAGCTCCTCCAACAAAAACAAACAAAAATGCACTCACATCACACCTTTATGAAACCTGTTTTGAAGATGTTTTTTTTTTCCTAGCCAAGAGAGTCAGTATGAATATTCATGTTTCTGCTTTTCTTTTTGACATATACTTAGTTGAATGTTGTAGCTAGTTTTTCAGCTAAACCTACCAGCCCTTTGTAATCAGGGTTATTTCTGAAAATTTGAAGACAATAAATAACATGCTACTATGGCCACCCTGCAACCCAACTAAACACCTCAATCATACACTATATGGCAAATTGTTTGTGGACACCAAACCTTCACACCCACATGTGGTTTTCCCCAAACTGTTGCCACAATGCTGGAAGCACACATAGGATGTCTTTATATGCTATAGCATTATAATTTTCATTGAGACTAAGAGGCCCAAACCTGTTCCAGCATGTCAATTCCCCTGTGCACAAGCGAGCTCCATAAAGACATGGTTTGCCAAGTTGGGAGTGGAAGAACTCAAGTGGCCTACACAGACGACTGAAGGTTATTATAACAGCAAAGGGGGACTAAATCTGGAATGGGATGTTCGAAAAAAGCACATATGGGTGTGACGGTCAAGTATCCACAAACTTTTGTCAAGTGTGCCTCTCAAGTTTTAGACCACAAGTGACTGCTTAATCCACTTATAGCTAGAACCAGCCATGTTTGTAGGTATACTCTTAGTGACTGTAACCTATATGTTACACAATTTTCAGCCCCCATAGAAATCCTGTCTATCAGTAGAATAGAATAGAGACCACCATAGGACCATTGACCAGATATTAATGAGGTTGGTGATCCAATAGTGACAGGTTTATTGTACTATATATTATTGTTTTGTTGTAACTGAACACCTATACAGTGGCCCAACAATGTAGATGTGTTTAATAAAGTCGCCAGTAAGTGTATAAAAGCTGTAATGTTAATCTACCTGTAACATAGAGTATTAGGTTTGTATGCTGATAATACAGTATATGGCATTATAAATAGTTATATAAATAATTATTTATATAACTAAATTTTATGTACAAATTTTGTTTCAGACAGTGTAATCTGTGTGTAATAAGACACAGTTTTAGTTGTTTTATCTCTGTAACAAACTGGAATAAAACTTATGAGGTTCAGGTGCACAGTGCCTTCTAATTTTAATACAGCTCTTTTAATATATAGCCCTCATATTTTAGGTGACTAAAAGTGACTGAATGGTTGGCTGCACAGTTGTTTTTGTATATAAATATAGTGTGGAGTAAACTGACTCATAACCATGATCAGATTAGAGAATAGATGCATTTATAATAATATATGCAAATGCATAATAGTCCTAGTTTTGGCTCTTCGAGGCTCTGCAACTTAGTAGTGCAACTCAAAAAAAACATAAACATTCCCGAACATAAGCATGTTGATGTTCCTAATGTTTCGTTTTCCCTAACAGGTCCTGCCAGTATCCGCCCAATGAAAAACCTCACTGCCATCGCGGGGCGTGACATGTTCATTCACTGCCGCATCATTGGCTACCCTTACTACTCCATCAAGTGGTACAAAGATTCCAACTTACTCCCGTTTAACCATCGCCAGCGTGCCTTTGAGAACAACGGCACATTGAAGCTGTCTAATGTGCAGAACTCAGATGAGGGCGAGTACACATGTTACGTTCTGGTGGATCCTGAGAAGCAGATCCATAGGAGTGTCCATGTTACTGTAAAAGGTCAGCGGGCAAGAAATGCTTTAACTTAAAAAAACAAGGTTTGCTTAATTCATTTACAGGTTCCAGCAAGACCTCAATTTATTTCATCACATGCACATTTATTCCATCACATTATAAGCAAAGACTGTTTTGGACAAGGGCCGGCTGATATAAATGGCCTAGCAGGACTAATATGTCTTTCAGAGATTAAAAAAAAGACTTTTAGGTAATAATTGAGCAAAATATTAACCACTTTACCTATTATAGTTAGTGTTTTTGACACTGGAGGCAGGTGTGAGAGAGAGCCGGGTTGTGTTTTTTGGTTTTGTGGTTAGCACGGTTGCCTCATGTAGAGCAGAACAATAGCAAGACAGCCCATTCATTACACAGAGGTGTAGACACTCAATCAGTACCTGCTCATTCTCTGAATCTCCTCCTCCCATTCACAGCTGGCCATGCCCCCACTGCCATAGAGGAGAAACTAAAAGTACAGTAGACCAACTAAGCACAATCTAATCAAAGTATAGATTGCACAAAATAAAGTATCATGGAACCATATGGAATTGTTACAGCTTTTCTGTTGACCATGTTTGGTATTTGGAGGAAAGATGCGAGTAGGGCATTATAGACTTGAATAATAACTCACAAATGCAACTGCCTTTCTGTCTTTAAGTGCATATGGAATAGTTTGCCTCACATCATTCTTATTATATTATCAACGAGACCTTATGATAGATTGCATTACTCAACTCGTTAGATTTTAGCCTCCCATCTAATATCAGGACCAGCCATCACTGGTTATAACACACCACAGTATATTGTTATAATGGTTTATCCATGACACTATAATCCAGTCCAACCTTAAAATCATCACCATTTTATGCTCTCAAGTAGCATCGCCAACATACTCTCAGTCATCTTATTACTCTTTTGAGTGGATGCCATCAGTGATGGAAATAAAAAACATCTCCACGATTGAGTTAGCTAATTTGTTCATACTTAAAATTCTGAAGCAGCTAGGAGGGAATCCCTAGAGTCCATTATCCCCACTTTGTTGTGAATTAAATAAGCAGTGAAGTGCTGCTTTAGTTCAACGTTATTTTAACTCATTGATTCTCGCGACAGGCTGATGCACACCATGGCTGGGTTCCCCTGAGAATGCATTATGCTAAATTTGCCGGGAAAGGAAATAACCCTTTTATAGTTGTCTTTTTCCTCTTCACTGCTCTGCTTCTCCCCTCATTAGCTCACATTATGCCTCCTCCTTGGTGAAATCTGCAGATTCGGAGCCACAGTGGCTTATGTTACAGGCAGTGCGGGACCTTGTGGTTGAAAATTGCCAATTATCTTACGTGTGATGACATGTACTTGGTGTTTGCCTCGTCATCGCATGTTATATGGTGGTTGTCATTGCATTCAGTGGTATATCCTTATTTATAACTAGAATCAGGATTTATAGTGGTGTGTTATCATTAATTCACCAAATTAACAGAAAATTGCATTTTTTTTGGTAAAACATGGAGTAAGAAATAGAACAGTATAATCTTATGGCTTGTAAGTCTAAAAAAAAGAGTCCATTTGCAGATTATGGACTTTATTAGAGTTTATATTTAGAAATGAGAGTGTGGTCATGTCTCCACAGCTATGTGTGAAATTCTTCAAGTAGGAAGAAGAAAGTCATACTGCATGTGAACACTCAGCTACAGTATGTCAGCTAGCTAGGTCACATTGATTGGTACATTCCCTTTAAAGTTGTAAAATTGATGTCCCTTTGCCCTTCTCATTTTCAAATGACAAACCTTAATATTTTAAGTCAAACATAATATTCCTCAAAAGTATTGTTTGCCATGTCTGATAACAATGTCACTAACACTACTGTATAAACATTAATGTTTTGAACTAGGAAGTGGAATTTTATGTGGCACACAGACTAGCAGATGATAGACACAGTGCAACATCCCAGTGTCATTATAGGAAATAAAGGCACTTTTGGTACGCTGCTCGACCAATCAGATTATTGGGCCAGAAAGTTACTGTTCTATAATTGTTGTACCACAGCAATTTACCAATGTTTATATATATACAGTGCCTTGCGAAAGTATTCGGCCCTCTTGACTTGAACTGTTCGACCTTTTGCCACATTTCAGGCCTCAAACATAAAGATATAAAACTGTATTTTTTTGTGAAGAATCAACAGGTGGGACACAATCATGAAGTGGAACGAAATTTATTGGATATTTCAAACTTTTTCAACAAATAAAAAACTG
>JAFFST010045418.1:6246-19495 GCA_022414735.1 Noturus placidus
TCATGCATTACAGATACTGTAGATACAGTAGACTACAGATTGAAAAGAGTACACTTTGCATTGTGTCTTACAAGGCTTTCAATGTTAAAAGCTTTTCCCTTTGATTAGGTCCCTCAGCCAGAAGTTCCTCCCTCAGTGAGTCTACCCAGAGATGTGAATGGTGGAATTGATTATCTAGCCCTCGTGCAGATGCTGAAACTAAGCCGAAACCTACAAGATAAGGCTGATATCCTGTACATCTTTTATAAGGACAAGTACGGACATGACCCTCTGTGGGAAGTGAAACGATATTGAGTAGTTTCTGAGGTTCTTGTCTGAGATTAAATGACAGGGTCAAAACTGATTGATGTGATTTATCAAAACACCCACAGAAAGCTAAACTACATTTCTATGATTTCTCTTAGAGCGTAATATAATATTTGTTTGTTATATAGTACATTGTTTATTTGCATATTCAGTACAAATATTGCACTAGGCAAATAATAAACTGCATTGTGTAGTTCATTCTGAATGTTGCGCAGGAAATGGCAGTTTAAAAAAATGTTATTATGTATTTGAGTGATTTGAGTAAACATGTCAGTAAATGTGTTATTAGAGGTATGGACTGGGATACCAACCTGCACGGGAAAGGCTGGACGGTAAAGCGACTCCTGAGTGACTTGTATGAGAAGGCAGGCAGTCTGAGACACTGGGGACTTATCCGAATGGCCTGTGGCATGCTCCGCAGGAAAGTGGAAGAACTGGATGAGGTGACTGCCATGTTCGTCACAACTGCTGTTAAATTATCTGTTCTTGTTCATTTGACTCACTAAACTTAATGTCATTCTCTGAACGAAAATATCCTGGCACAAAAAAAAATCATCTCCCTTCCATGAATTTGCACAGACTTACAAAATAGCACACTGCATAAATAAGGAATTAAACACAATGGATGTGCTCTAATCGGGGAAAAAAATCCAGGACTTTGGTGATGGTGTCCTGCTGATGCTTGTGAAGGTCATGTGGGTGATGTGAGGTTCATTATTTTTCAATAGCAGCACATCCTGAAGTGTTCTATTTCTCTTGTTCCACAGCAATTTGCCAATGATTACAATTTATTTATTTATTCAAAAGTGACACGTCATGCTTTTGACAGTTTATAGTTTCAGCTAAGTTCTAGCAGCTGTAAACAGTCAGTCCCTATTTTTCTCCAGTCTCTCTTTTTCTCTCTTTTGAAGTTAAAACGACAAATAAATAAATAAATAAATAAATAAATAAATAAATAAATAAATAAATAAATACAGCTTAATGTTACCAAGAAACCACGAAGCGTAAAGTGCTTGTTCTGAAGACTTATTGACTGTTATATAGTGCTGAGACTGGACTCCATTCATAAATGTTTAATAAACAACTCCTTACAGAAATTAAAAAAAACTATTTTTTTGTAGCCATTTATTATTATTATTATTATTATTATTATTATTATTATTATTATTATTATTATTATTATTATTACTATTATTATCAGATTATGTAGTGTCCACTATATTAGTCCTTGTATATTAGTTACTATTGAAGCAATAACACTTTAGAACGAGTGAATTAATATAAACCTGTGATTTGCCATGCAGCTGGAACTTTGTCCAAACTTATGTTATAGAAACAAACAAACAAACAAAACAAAACACAGTAATAAATATACAGTACAATGAAAGCAACATTGAATTGTAATGTCTATCTTCTAATGACAGGCTTGTACAGATTTGCTTGCTCACCAGAAGCACCTGACAGTGGGTCTTCCTCCTGCACCACGAGAGAAAACCATATCAGCGTGAGTTCCTGTGCACACAATCATACTATACACAGTACCATTTAAATGCTGGGCCACTCAGTCATGTGACACATTTTTCCTGCTTCCACATAGCCCCATGCCCCCAGACAAGCTGGCCAGGCTTATTGATGAGGCCAGTGAGGACAACCTCACAACTGCAATCCTCACTCAGGTTATCTTCCTTTACTATCTTCTATTTCTGTTTATTATTATTTTTTTTTAATAATACAATTAAAGTTGTTTGTAATGTGTTTGCATTGACACTCATGTAAATGATTGGCAGGAGATCATGGTGTACCTGGCTATGAGCATTCGAGCGCAGCCAAAACTTTTCAGTGAAATGTTCCGCCTTCGCATCGGACTCATTATTCAGGTCATGGCCACTGAACTGGCACAATCTCTCAACTGCTCTGGTACTAAATCAGTCCTCACATAGAACTGCATGTACCATAATATGAACTGTGTTAAGAAAAGCATGTATAAAAATTAACATTGCTTACACTTTCAATGACAAAGAAACAATTTTTTATAAAAGTGCTTCACAAACATGAAAACTACTGTGAGAAATATCAGATGGTGTATTTTCAGGTTGAATATGATTTATTCACAGCCACCCTGTTTAATCAACCATCCTGTTTACTGGTTGATTTTTAATGATATAGCTTTTGGGTTACATTTGTTATCACTGTTACGAATTCACATTCAATTCTATTTAAAATAGAGAATTTCTCAGTAGTTCCAGAAGTTTCGCTTACATGTAATCATGTTTTTTTCACATGTGATTATGTGAGTAATGTGATCGTGTGGAAAAATGCATTTTACCATGTTTTTCCCCGAGATAGCATGTGTGAATCTGAGCAAACACATGTTTACAATATTAACAATATGTGAAAATAAAACCACATATAGACTACCTTTATATATAAATGAAGTATGTGAATAAGTGATAAAATAAAACCACAAAAATATAACCATGTGCTGTGCAAACTGTGAATCATATGTGGTAACATGTGTCTTTTCTCCTTAGTCACTGCACTAAGCTAACTAGCATACTAACCTGCCTTTTTTTTGCTACTGGTAAATATTCTTATTGAAAATATATTGAAGAAAATATCTGATTCTTAAACTGATTAAAAGAAGAACATTTTAATTTAGATTCACAGATCCTGGAATACTTTATAAAAATGAAAGTGTAGGAATGATTTCTGGGCATTCAAAATCATATTGAATAACTGATTAATTGATTAATTTTGTGTGCTTAAAGTTCCTGGTTGGACAGAGACAAGTTGTTATATTTTTGTTTGTTTATTTTTAACCTCAGGTAAGGAGGCTACTGAAAGCCTGATGAACCTGAGCCCATTTGAGCTGAAGAACCTCCTCCTCCAGATCCTCAGTGGCAAAGAGTTTAGAGTGCAGAGAAGCAGTGAGTTTGTTTATATTCTCACTTTTATTTACACATGGTCATCATTCCTCATAATTTAGTTAGGTTGAGTGTAAATGTTTTTGCAAGCCAAACCGAGCTGAAAATTGTGCTTTCGCCGATGCCATGTTGAAAAAGCAGGAGGGAATGGATTCCTCCTGATCCTGGCACAGAACACTAAAGAGTTTACAGTACATATATCACTTAGTTCTGGCTCTAGATTTTAAGCAATACTTCTTTAATTAATGCCATTAAAAATTAAACAACTGAAACAGAAATTTCACAACATTTTATAAAATTTGCATGTGCAATTGAAATCAATAAGCTATTTAAACTTGATTCCATACTCCACATATAAGACAACACCAGTTGTACGATTTGAAGGCAATCAAAGTTGACATTAGCAAGTGTACTTATATTTAAATTTACACAAACTAGGAAGCTCACATAGTTTTTCTTAACTAACAGGATTTTCATGAATATCATATTTCTTGTGGAAGTGCTAATACAAATGATTTATGGATGAATCAATTTCAATCCAGCTTCATAAATGAGGTCCAATGTCCTAAATTAGATTTTTTTGAAGTTGAATTAAATTTTTTTTTTTAATTGATGTTAGGATATGCATTATGTCTTTGTGTATGTGTGTATTTCAGTGCGCTCAACTGGAACCGGTGTAAGTCCAGCCATTTCTATCCAAGACAAGAGTAAATCCGGTTCTACAAAAGGTCAATTAAAAGGCAGTACTCAGCTCAAGTGTGACATCAAACCGGTATGATGCATAAATTAGCGAAATTCCTTATCTTTCTGTCTACTGTTTGAGCAAACAAGCTAATTACTGCTTTGGTATAATTTTTTTAAAAAAAGCCTTTATCAGTGCATTCCTTGGATATTGACAACATTGAGTCAGGGGTGAGTACTGTGCATGATTAAACACAACCAAGTAATTCAGAGGGAACCGTGTTGAATAATTGTTTAGGTACTCTTTTGTGCTAATGCTTTTTAAAGCTCTTGATAAGTACTTATGTTTCTGTCAGAGGTATAGACTTCCTTCCATTGAGTCATTTCAAGGTTCTTTGGGAGTTACAGCACAGGGCAGTAGAGAAGGCCAATGGCTTCGGCGTCGCCGTTTAGATGGAGCTCTCAACAGAGTACCTGTTGGTTTCTATCAAAAGGTCTGGAAGATCCTACAAAAGGTCAGTAGAACCACATTTCAATGAATGCTGACACTTGGTCTAGTGAATGTATTTAGGCTAAATCTTCTTTCCTTTTTGACTGAAAGTGTCATGGACTCTCCATTGAAGGGTGCGTCCTTCCATCATCAACCACAAAAGAGGTAATACAACACAGTGTATATGGTTAATTGCCTTAATAAGGTATGGTGTAATTCATTACCATAAAGATATTTTTTATTAAATGTAATCAGATGACTCCCGGTGAGATAAAGTTTGCTGTACATGTGGAGACCGTGCTGAACCGTGTCCCACAGCCTGAGTACAGACAGCTGCTGGTGGAGACGATCCTAGTCCTGACCATGCTGGCTGAAGTAGACATCCATAGCATAGGAAGCATCATTCATGTGGAAAAGATTGTGCAAATGGCCAGCGACATGTTCTATAAAGATCAGGTAATCCTTACATGAATATTTATATAGTGCCTTTCATATATAATATTAGCACTCTTTATGAAAATTAACCAAAATGCATATATTAAAAAAATAACACATGCAGTGAGTGATATTTTTGAGCTTAACATAAGGGAACAGTGTGTAGTTTCATTACAAAATCCTCTTTCAATATTAGCAAGACCCTTCCAATTTATATTTATGAAGCCTCCCTTGGAGAATAGCAGCACTAAGCAGTTTTTGTCTAACAATGCTGCTTTCAATAGAGTTCAAATACAGAGATGGATGGTGATTGCAAGAATTTTTTGCGTTCTTCAAGCATTTCTGTATTGCTTTGTATGTAAGTAAGTGGTTGAAAACTGTACAACCAAGTACCTCATGGCAGAGATACCAGATTTTGAGCTTTTGGTTTGTATTTTTTATATATCTGCATAAATATGATCTAAAACGTCATCATCAAGTAGACAAAGAGAACACAATTAAACAAATGAGACAAAAATATTATACTTAAGTCATTTATTTATTGAGGGAAATTATCCAATATTACATATCTTTGATTGGAAAAACTATCTGGTTTGACTCCCTCGTGCTGCAATAACTGCAACTAAAGGTTTCTGGTACTGTTGAGCATTTCTGCAAATTGGTGTTGAGGAATTTTATTCCATTCCACAGTACAGAACAGCTTTAACTCTGGTGGGTTTCCTCACATGAACTGCTTGCTTCACCTTCCACAACATTTCTATTGGATTAAGGTCAGGACTTTTACTTGGCCATTCCAAAACATTGGCTTTATTAATCTTTAACCATTCCTTGGTAGAGTGACTTGTGTGCTTAGGGTTATTATCTAGCTTCATGACCCATTTTCTCTTGAGATTCAGGTCACATTCCATCAATGATAGCATGTTGTCCCAGCACAGATGCAGCAAAACAGGCCCAAACCATGATACTACCATGTTTTACAGATGGGATAAGGTTCTTATGCTGGAATGCAGCGTTTTCCTTTCTCCAAACATAAAGCTTCTCATTTAAACCAACAATTCTATTTTGGTCTCATCTGTCCACAAAACATTTTCCAGTAGCCACTGCAGACAAGCACCAATGTTATTTTTGGCGAGTAATGGCTTTCTTGCAACCTTGTCATGCGCACCGTTGTTGTTCAGTGTTCTCCTGATGGTGGACTCATGAACATTAATATTAGCCAATGTGAAAGAGGCCTTTAGTTGCTTAGAAGTTGGCTCCTGGCACCCTGGCTCCTTTGTGACCTCGTGGACTATTACATGTCTTGCTCTTGTAGTGATCTTTGCTGGTAGACTACTCCTGGGAAGTGTAACAATGCTCTTGAATGTCCTCTCTTTGACTGTGACCTTTTCCAGCCTGATGAGCATCAACAACTCTTTCTCTGAGGTCCTCAGAAATCTCCTTTGATCATGCCATGACACACTTCCACAAACGTGTTGTGAAGATCAGACTTTGATAGACCCCTGATCTTTAAATAAAACAGGGTGCTCACTCACACCTGATTGTCATCCAATTGATTGAAAACACCTGACTCTAATTTCACCTTCAAACTAACTGCTAATCCTACAGGTTCACATACTTTTGCAACTCACAGATATGTAATATTTGATCATTTTCAAATTCTATTTCAAGTCATACTTATGCAGGAATATAGAAAATGCTATAACTTTCAAGCAGCACTGTAAACCAAGGATATTCCTAGAGCCTAATTTTATATCTATAAAAACTTATGCTTGAATAAAAACATTATGCATGTTTCTGCACTCTTTTTTTTCTAGAAACTAGTTGATATTTGGGAAATTTTGCACCAAGTACAAAATACCCTGGCACATATCTATGTCTCCTCTATTGTAGAAAGACCTGGGAGCAGATGATACTCTCCTGGAAAAGGATCAGTCCAACGGTATCTGTAGGTTACTTTATGACAGCGCACCCAGTGGCCGTTTTGGAAGCATGACCTACTTGTCTAAAGCGGTAGCTGCTTATGTTGATGAATTCCTGCCAACTGGGTCCTGCTCGCTTCAGTGACACAATCAGCTTGAGATGTTGTTTATGGCTGAAAAATGTGAGTTGCCAAGACTGGCATGAAAAATATCACAAAATAAAGTTGTTTTGCTGGCTGCGAAACAGCCAGATTAGTTTGTGGATGTCTAAATGGGTGCTTTTATTTGAACTGTTTTCTAGATAAGTTCTGATATCACCCTAAACTTTAGGTGTGTGCAGATTGGTTAAAAATGCGTCACTATATTGGTCTTCCACATTCATTTATGAAAAAAAGAGGAGCTGATAAGCTCATTAAAAATCTATTGAAGTTTGGTATTGAAGTGTTATTATGTCATCAATTATAAAACCGAATAATGTTACAATATGCAAATACAGGTGGGTTGAGTTTGAAGGGTGTACATTTACATTTATGCAATTTGCCAGATGCCCTTATCCAGAGCAACTTACATATATCTCATCTATACAACTGAGCAGTTGATGATTAAGGGCCTTGCTCAAGAGCCCAACAGTGGCAGCCTGGTGGTGCTGGGATATAAACTCATGACCTTCTTGTCAGAAGTCCAATGTCTTAACCACTGAGCTACCACTGCCACTGGGTCTAATTTGAATATTTATTGAATCAGGAATTTTTTTCTTTAGTAAAAATTGCCTTTGTGGCAATTCCACATCAAGATATTTAAATTTTTTAAAAACCTTTTAGGCTTAAATTATGTTTGCTAATAATAAACATTAATGAGCCAATATCTTCACATTTGATTATGCTGAAAACGTATGCTTATTATTAACTAGAAAAAATATAGACAAAAGCACACTGCTGTATTTCTTTTTAATCCATACAGCCATACCTTAACCATACCTGAATGAAATGTTACAAGTTACTGTATGCATAAACAGCTTCAACTTGTAAGGTGAAGTCCAAAATGTTCAGGGACAAGACAAATGTACAAAAGTGACCTGTACACATTTCTCCAGGACTCAAGACTTCAGGAGGCCAGCAACTGTGGCACGATCATCAACATTGACAGTGGTTGATTCGAAACACTATTCAGGCAATGTGCATACAAAACCGTGGCTTGGTTTAGACATTATAAACATTAAAGTTTCAGGTGCACACAATTACAACAACAAACTCTCCAACCGGGGGGAAATAAGGGGGCAGGAGACTTGACATCATGACATTGTTTCATTCCACCGCAAATCACTATACATTGTCACTCCCATTCGCATTCAGCCAGTGACATCATCTAAGAGGGCCATCTAGAAACACTAGATCTGACACTTAGGAAATTAAAGAGAACATGTAAAATGACAGGACTATGTTTTGTTCTGGGGGCAGGGAATGCTACAAACACACAGCTCAAGGGGCAAAAATGGCACATGAACATGTCAGTCTCTGAGCCAATTCTTACATCATCGTTGTCATATTTGGTTTTGGGTTGGTTGACGTTTTTCCTCTGGTGCTACTGTCAGTCTGACGTTTTCCTTAGCGCTACATGAAGTGCATCTGCAAATGGAAAAAAAAATCTGTCCACTCAAAGCAACATTTCAACTAAATGTCTGTCACAGTAACATTTCAATAATTATATATCATTATGCTGTGTGTGCGCTGAACCTAATTATGAAAAAGAAAGACTTTCAAGGTTAATTCAAGGTTAAATAAAAGCTGAAGTTAATAATGTAGACAGAAACACACAGTTTTGGTGGCTGTGTGCTTTGAGTACCTGAGTCCCAGGGACAGGAGTGAAGGGGTTGGTGGTGCGGAGAACAGGCTGGTTGTACATCACAGGCTGGGGTGCCATCAAGGGCATTGAACTCATCTGGCCCATGGGAGGAGGGATCTATAAGAAATCAAACACAGACTGATTTTTCATAGTATTAAACAATACAAGCATATTAGTCAAATAATTAAAAATGACAATAGGATAGTTTGGTTTAAAAGAAAATTTGTACATGATTTTCCCCTTGCCCCAAAATGCAGCAGGCTAAATGTATAGTTTCTGATATTAGCTCTTTAGCTCTGCACTACACTTACAAGCATACAAACTTACTACTAAAGGTACGTTCACACATACAGCGACTCGCAGCCACAAAGTGACTGGAGACCATTCATTTTCAACCAGACTTCTGGTGACATGAGCGACAGTGATTAGATGTAGGCGTGTCCGACAACGCAACAAAAAGTTTATGTACATTTGGAGGGACTTGGTGCAGGGACTAGCCATGGGAGTGAAGAGAGTAGAGTGCACGTTATCCATGATCCGCCATGCTGCCTGCCAGTCCAAATACTTTCAAGGACTGAGACAGTCCTGCGCTTGTGCCACAGATAGATTGAAAGAGCAAACACAGCTTCTCCTTCATCTTCCACTAATAAATGTTACTATGACTATCGCCTACTGGTGACTTCATAGTTACTGTACCCAGCAACTGGCAGCAATAAAGTCGCTCTATATTTGAACGTACCTTAAAAAATAAGGGAAGCTTACAGCCACTAGTTTAATACTGAATGATCAGATTTTTTTAAAGGGTGTGTTTTAGAAGGAGTCTCCAATGACCACCCTGTCATGTATTATTTGCTTATAACAGCACACCCTGTTGTGTTCTATTCCTACCATAATGTATGATGTTACTGAGGCAAACAAATGTCTTTTAATGTCCATGAGTGTGATATGATATAGGCATGCAGTCTGTATAGGACGCTATGAGCTTCCCTTACTTGCTAAAACCAGTAGGATTTCACTGTAGCTTGAGCACAATACAAAACATCAAAAAAAAAAAAAAACACATTTCAGACAATAAACATCTTTGTCTTGTTACACTATGTATAACATCAAACATGTTTTATTTTCTAAATTTTGCCTAAACTAAAAAAAAATGTGTGTAAATATCTCAATTTGACCAAACTGTTCTTTTGCATGATTTTCTAAATGTAAACATTTAGTGAGATGTCTTTTTAAATCGTACCATCCCATATACAGGCACTTGGGGGGTTGTCATTGGAAATGCTACCGGAGCTGGTGCCTGAAAAATAAATGAATCAGTACACATTATTAAAAACGAATGACTGCAATGTGATTTCTCGCAAAGAAATAATGAGGAGACTTACATAGCCAGTGTAAATCATTCCATTCTGCAGTGAACAGATGGAAGAGGAAAAAAAATGGTACAATTAGCCATTAAGGGAGCTTGTGTTTGAACTGGTGTTTATGTAACACTGTCTATATTCCCAGAAAAATGTGTGGTTGAGGTTTAAAGAGTAAATGTTCCTACCATCTGTGGCATAGGAATTGGGGCTGGGGCCAGGTGTGTGTGTCCCCACGGTGCGGTGCCACTCATGGCTTTAGACTGCCAGTGAGATCCTCCTGTAGTTTTCTTCTCCAGGTGGGTCCACTGCATCTCTGGCCTTATGCGAAAACATGTCACAACTTCAGCGACAGTAAACAGTCTTCAAACATCAGAGAACTCACCAACAGCATGAATAAATATGCAGATAAATGTCTGTTAGATTAGGCCTGATTTACTTAGAATTTACCACTGTCTTAGAACTGTGAGTGCTATTAATTTTTATGATGAAAATATCGTAGTGAAACTAATGCTTTGGACACGTAAAGCATTCTCATGATTGTGAAACATTAGTTTTTTGACATAAGAAAGTCTTTAGTACTTTGATATGCTGCAGTTGTTGGTTGCTATAACATAAGTGATAACGTGTCTCATGGCTGTTTCACAACATATATACATATATAACTATAAACAGATAAAGAGTATAATGTATTATTCATTAATAAATTACTAATTGTCTTTTACCATATACAGTATCTCACAAAAGTGAGTACACCCCTCACATTTTTGTAAATATTTGATTATATCTTTTCATGTGACAACACTGAAGAAATGACACTTTGCTACAATGTAAAGTAGTGAGTGTACAGCTTGTGTAACAGTGTAAATTTACTGTCCCCTCAAAATAACTCAACACACAGCCATTAATGTCTAAACCGCTGGCAACAAAAGTGAGTACATCCCTAAGTGAAAATGTCCAATTGGGCCCAATTAGCCATTTTTCCTCCCCGGTGTCATGTGACTTGTTAGTGTTACAAGGTCTCAGGTGTGAATGGGGAGCAGGTGTGTTATATTTGGTGTCATCGCTCTCACACTCTCTCACACTGGTCACTGGAAGTTCAACATGACACCTAATGGCAAAGAACTCTCTGAGGATCTGAAAAAAAGAATTGTTGCTCTACATAAAGATGGCCTAGGCTATAAGAAGATTGCCATGTCCCTGACACTGAGCTGCAGCACGGTGGCCAAGACCATACAGCGGTTTAACAGGACAGGTTCCACTCAGAACAGGCCTCGCCATGGTCGACCAAAGAAGTTGAGTGCACGTGCTCAGCATCATATTCAGAGCTCTTCTTTGGGAAATAGACTGCTGCCAGCATTGCTGCAGAGGTTGAAGGGGTGGGGGGTCAGCCTGTCAGTGCTTCGACCATACGCCACACACTGCATCAAATTGGTCTGCATTGCTGTCGTCCCAGAAGGAAGCCTCTTCTAAAGATGATGCACAAGAAAGCCCACAGACAATTTGCTGAAGACAAGCAGACTAAGGACACGGATTACTGGAACCATGTCCTGTGGTCTGATGAGACCAAGATAAACTTATTTGGTTCAGATGGTGTCAAGCATGTGTGGCGGCAACCATGTGAGGAGTACAAAGACAAGTGTGTCTTGCCTGCAGTCAAGCATGGTGGTGGGAGTGTCATGGTCTGGAGCTGCATGAGTGCTGCCGGCACTTAGGAGCTACAGTTCATTGAAGGAACCATGAATGCCAACATGTACTTCGGAATGCCTTCGGACACTGGGCTGGGGGGCAGTATTCCAGCATGATAATGACTCCAAATACACCTCTAAGATGACCACTGCCTTGCTAAAGAAGCTGACGGTGAAGGTGATGGACTGGCCAAGCATTTCTCCAGACCTAAACCCTGTTGAGTATCTGTGGGGCATCCTCAAACGGAAGGTGGAGGGGCACAAGGTCTCTAGCATCCACCAGCTCTGTGATGCCGTCATGGAGGAGTGGAAGAGGACTCCAGTGGCAACCTGTGAAGCTCTGGTGAATTCCATGCCCAAGAGGGTTAAGGCAGTGTTGGAAAATAATGGCGTCCACACAAAATATTGACACTTTGGGCCCAATTTGGACATTTTCACTTAGTGGTGTACTCACTTTTGTTGCCAGTGGTTTAGACATTAATGTCTGTGTGTTGAATTATTTTGAGGGGACAGCAAATTTACACTGTTACACAATCTGTACACTCACTACTTTACATTGTAGCAAAGTGTCATTTCTTCAGTGTTGTCACATTAAAATATATCATCAAATATTTACAAAAATGTGAGGGGTGTACTCACTTTTGTGAGGTACTGTATATTTTGTATATTTTATATATTATATACATTATTCCATACCTATGCAGCAAACAAGTATAATTTTATTTATTTAGACTGGAATTTATGAGGTGCTCGGTTGTGACCTAGAGTCAAGAGTATTGTTTTTTTGTGTGTTTGTTTTTGTTTTTTACAGTGAATGATAAAAGTTCCCCTCAATGTTCTCAATCCACTTATCCATCACTTAATATAAAATATCTGGTCAGTGCTGGTCCTGTGTCTGCACATTTCCTTTTATTGACAGGGTAGAGGCGGACTAACATTTTGTGTACATCAATAAATAGGCTACAGTCAGTAATTATATAAACTATATGACCAAAATTTTGTGGACACCTGACAAGTCACACTCATATATGCTTGTTCTCCAACAAAATGTGACTGTGAGGATTTGTGCTCATTCAGCAAAAGAGCATTAGTGAGGTTAGGCACTGATGTCAGGCGAGGAGGCCTGGTGCAAAATTGGTGTTCCAGTTCATTCCAAAGGTGGTCAGTGGGGTTGAGGTCAGGGCTCTGAGTAGGCCACTCGAGTTCTTTCACACCAACCTTGGCAAACTACAGTGGTGTGAAAAAGTGCTTGCCCCCTTCCTCATTTCCTGTTCCTTTGCATGTTTGTCACACTTAAGTGTTTCGGAACATCAAACCAATTTAAACAATAGTCAAGGACAACACAAGTAAACACAAAATGCAATTTGTAAATGAAGGTGTTTATTATTAAAGGTGAAAAAAAATCCAAACCATCATGGCCCTGTGTGAAAAAGTGATTGCCCCCCTTGTTATAACATACTATAACTGTGGTTGTCCACACCTGAGTTCAATTTCTTTAGCCACACCCAGGCCTGATTATTGCCACACCTGTTCACAATCAAGGCATCACTTAAATAGGAGCTGCTTGACACAGTAAGGTCCACCAGAAGATCCTTAAAAGCTACAC
>JAFFST010045418.1:39545-74479 GCA_022414735.1 Noturus placidus
GCGGTGCAAGACAGTTCGTAAATTTCCTGAGGGGCTGAGACCTCCCCCTCGGTCTCTGTAGAGTCGGAGGCTGCCATGTCGGCCTCCGACTGGCGCGCCGCGGACATCTGTGCCCCCCCAAAAAAATTGTCTAGGCCTGTCGTCTCCTCCCAAGAACAAGGTCTCTAACCTCCACCAGCTCCGTGATGTCATCATGGAGTGGCAACCTGTGAAGCTCTGGTGAACTCCATGCTCAAGAGGGTTAAGGCAGTGCTGGAAAATAATGGTGTCCACACAAAATATTGATACTTTGGGCCCAATTTCGACATTTTCACTTGGGGGTGTACTTACTTTTGATGCCAGCGGTTTAGACATTAATGGCTGTGTGTTGAGTTATTTTGAGGGGACAGTAAATTTACCTTGTTACACAAGCTGTACACTCACTACTTTACATTGTAGCAAAGTGTCATTTCTTCAGTGTTGTCGCATAAAAGAATCAAATATTTACAAAAATGTGATGGGTGTACTCACTTTTGTGAGATACTGTGCATGCACGTCAATATTCCGATATTAATAATATTAGTACCGAGTCATGTAAAAGCCGTAATCCGTAATCCAGATTGCCAGTTTCAGATTAAGACGATATTCTGATTCCGTATATTCTGACTCCCAGCCCTGGAATATGCCTGTTTTAATCGAAATCTGTTTTGTTGCATGTTACAGTCCCCCTGCGATTTCGCGATCGCAGAATTTAATGCTAAATAAAGCAAATGGCGCAATATTCGGAGCTCCTCGTAATTTTTTTAATTACCTTGGATATTCCACAGATTTGGGCCAAGACGCATCATGTGATATCACATGCACAACACACATTCAGTCGTGCCTTGAACACGAGTACAGCTAAAAGGAGTCATTTACCAACAAACATCACTGTGAAAGACTGTGCAAAACAACTTTGTGCAATTGCAATTTTGCCAATTCAAATAGTTTTCCACAAGAAAAGCAAGTTTTTTGGCCGCAAAACTTATCATAAAAAGGAGATATATGCGGATGCTCAGTCTGCAAGGAATTGTGGGTGCTAACAGATGCTTATCTGTAGGCTAGTTATTTAGGAATGGCAACTCAAGCATACTTACAACAACCAAACATCGTATTCTGCAACCCGAATATAGACCTTAAACAGAATTTGATGTGCATGTAAACATAGTCAGCATGGCTTCAGATTTGTTATTGTTGAGCCTTAGAAAGTTTACACGCCCCAATTTACACAACCAATGCTTTCATGTAAATTTGTGCATCATCCGCTCCAGACTAGCAGGCAAAGAAATGAGCCTTGGGGAACACCATAGAGAGGACAAACCAGTCTGATCTAAAACGATCCATTAAAACAAATTTTTGTCTGTCAGAAATAAGAACCAGGATAAAGAACCAGGAGAAGATAGTATTAGTAAGGCCAACCATGACTCAACCTTGACTTTTGATCCCTACATTTTAACATGTGCTGTGCATGAGTAAATGACAATCACAGAACTGTGTAACATGAACAGTAATCAGCCTATATGACAATCATGTGACCACGGCAAATTCTGCAGAGATAAGGGAGAAGTCTTGTATTTGAAATAAAAAATGCGAGGGGAAAGGGTGAACGATGAGGCAAAATCATAAATTGGAGATCATGTGACTTGTGTAGCAAGCAGATAAGTCACATGATATGAGCACCACATTTTGTGAAAGCACAGTGTTTATCTTGTATAACTATTCAATCTGCTTTGTGATTTTGCCTCATCGTTCACCCTTTCCCCTGTCATTTTTTATTTCAAATACAAGACTTATCCCTTTGGCCTCAAGTGCTCACACAGCAGGGTGTTAATATTTATCTGAGGAGCTGCTTTGGGTCCTGTTCATACAGTTCCTCTCACACACCCCTGTGTACTTAATTAGAGAAGAACTGCGAGTTGAAACACATGCCCTCTCTAAACTGTGATGTGTGTCCATGTGGTTCATATCTCATTAACACACACACACCATCATCAAACACTGACCTCTGAATCATCCCAGTGTCAATACGCAGAATCACCAGACCAACATTTAGACCATTTACTTGAATCTCCAATTATATATGAGGTAAACTTTGTTCAAAATTCCTTTACTGATTCACAATATTGTGGAAAAAATTACCAGGCTGAACGAGGTTGAATAGTTCTTTCTGGTTATGACCCATAAAAGCTTATGTCTGGTTGGATGTCATTAATGTTATGCAACAATGATACAAAAGGACTTCATGAAAACACTGCTTTGCTAAAAATATTATAAAACCCCTCAGTTCCCTCACATGCACTACTATTAACGTCCACTCACCTTGGCTGATGTTTCAAACCAGCCCATGAATCCGTTTTCTTTACAAAATGAGTCGAGTTTGGGAATCTGAGTGGACAGGCCTTCCCATGACTGGTCAGACTTATTGGCCAGCAGAACAGCTGGGATAGGTTTGCCATTGCTCAGAGTAACCTTTGAGTCCAGATCATCTTTCCACTTTGGTACCGCATCAAACGTTGATGCCCTGGTCACATCAAATACTATCAGAGCTCCTACAGCCTCGCGGTAATACACCCGTGTCATATTGCCGTAGCGCTCCTGACCTACAAAAAAAGGAGCAAATCCCAATTCACACATTACTGCGTTTTTTTACAGTGCATCCAGAAAGTATTCATGGCGCTTCACTTTTCCCACATTTTGTTACGTTACAGCCTTATTCCAAAATGTATTAAATTCATTATTTTCCTCAAAATTCTACAAACAGTACCCCATAATGACAACGTGAAAGAAGGCTGTTTGAAATCTTTGCAAATTTATTAAAAATAAAAAACAAAAAAGCACATGTACATAAGTATTCACAGCCTTTGCCATGACACTCAAAATTGAGCTCAGGTGCATCCTGTTTCCACTGATCATCCTTGAGATGTTTCTTCAACTTGGTTGGAGTCCACCTGTGGTAAATTCAGTTGCTTGGACATGATTTGGAAAGGCACACACCTGTCTATATAAGGTCCCACAGTTAACAATACATGTCATAGCACAAACCAAGCCATGATGTCCAAGGAACTGTCTGTAGACCTCCTAGACAGGATTTTATCGAGGCACAGATCTGGGGAAGGGTACAGAAACATTTCTGTAGCATTGAAGGTCCCAACGAGCACAGAGGCCTCCATCATCCATAAATGGAAGAAGTCTGGAACCACCAGGACTCTTCCTAGAGCAGGCCGACCAACCAAACTGAGCGATCGTGGAGAAGGGCCTTAGTCAGGGAGGTGACCAAAAACCAATGGTCACTCTGACCGAGCTCCAGCGTGTCTCTGTGGAGAGAGGAGAACCTTCCAAAAGAACAACCATCTCTGCAGCACTCCACCAATCAGGCCTGTATGGTAGAGTGGCCAGACGGAAGCCACTCCTCAGTAAAAGGCACATGACAGCCCACCTGGAGTTTGCCAAAAGGCTTCTGAAGGACTCTCAGACCAAAGATTGAACAAAGCTTGAACTCTTTGGCCTGAATGACAAGCGTCATGTCTGGAGGAAACCAGGCACCCGTCATCACCTGGCCAATACCATCACTACAGTGAAGCATGGTGGTGGCAGCATCATGCTGTAGGGATGTTTTTCAGTGGCAAGAACTGGGATACTAGTCAGGATCGAGGGAAAGATGAATGCAGCAATGTACAGAGACATCCTTGATGAAAACCTGCTCCAGGAAAGAACAACTCTGTGAATGTCCTTGAGTGGCTCAGCCAGAATCCAGACTTGAACCTGATTGAACATCTCTGGAGAGATCTGAAAATTGCTGTGCACCGACACTTCCCATCCAACCTGATGGAGCTTGAGAGGTCCTGCAAAAAAGAATGGGAGAAACTGCCCAAAAGTAGATGTGCCAAGCTTGTAGCATCATTCTCAAAAAAGCTTGAGGCTGTAAATGGTGCCAAAGGTGCTTCAACAAAGTATTGAGCAAAGGCTGTGAATACTTATGAACATGTGCTTTTTTTGTTTTTTATTTTTAATAAATTTGCAAAGATTTCAAACAAACTTCTTTCATGTTGTCATTATGGGGTATTGTTTATAGAATTTTGAGAGTGAAGTGCGGGAAGTGTCTATGTCTTTATAGCTGCTATAACGTAAGCGACAATAGGAGCTAACGTGATTCGCAGACATTCCACATCATTGAAGGTAACTATAAATTGATTTAAGAAATGGATAAAAAATTTTGTGCAAAGTTATTCTTCAATAAAGAAATTGTGTTAGCTTTGGCAAATTGCTGTGTTATAAGAAGAATAAAACTGTAACTCTGCTTCTCATTGGGCCCCAGTATGCTACCTTTATGTTGAATTTAACATTGCACACATAGTACTTATGTTAAAGATCATTTAATCAATAAATGTAAGTATTGGAGTCCGTATGGTCTTGAAACTGGATCAATATCAAACTGGATTAAGAATTGGAATTCAGATCCAATTAGTGGACATACAGTACTGTGCAACAGTCGTCTCCGATTATTTTTTTTAATGTAGATGTTTATTTTATGACTTCTGTATTTTTAATTAGGTACACAATTATATTCTTTTATAATTATAAATTATATTATAATATCTTATAATTCCATTACAAAATTTACGTTACAGAAATTGTTTGTATGTCAGTAAAGAAAGCAACATATTAAGCAACAGATCATTTTCAGACAAAAAAAAGGGCTGTGCCAGATTCTTTATCATGCTAACTTCCCAGCTAATTTCCTTATAAAACTGCACAAATTGTTCCTGAGACTCTCAAAGTTTTTATGTCATAATTGTATATATATACACACACACACACACACACGCATTTTACTTTTATATTCTTGTATCCCTCTCCGTTTACCTTTATTAAATCACTGTTTAATTTAATATTTTCAATATGTTTCATTTACTACTATGGGTATGTGATATGTATTATATATATTTAGTGTCCTTGGGTACCATGAAAGGCACATATAAATACATTGTTATTATTTTAAATAAATAAATAAATAAATAAAAGCAAAGGGTTGTCACAAAATAATAATGACTTTGTTTATGTACTTTATGGTATTTTTTAATGCTCAAACATCACATGTGCCCAAGACTTTTGCACAGTGATGTTGAGGAATAGGTTTCAGTGAATGTGTGTGAAGTTGCCTGACATGACACAGTTCTTGCCTGTGACCACTGGGCACAAACTGTCTGAAAAGCCTCCGACGTTGATGCCCAAGTTAGCAGTTACTACAGATATCATATCAGCTTATGGCCAGAGTTTTGATAAGAGCATTATACACTCCTGGGCAAAAAAAATGGCCTAGCTCAAAAATAGCAAAAATATTAAGCTTTAAATGGTCTTAACAACAAATCATTGGTCATTCAAATATATGTGAAATTATTGTATATAAGTGAATTTCCCTGCTTTCTGGCTTTTCCCTAAATAGTTCACTGCAGCATAAGAAGAAAATGGTAGCACAGGACTTCTGCGGAGTGCATTTGTTTAATACTCGCTCATTTTCTGACCAATGATTTGTTGTTAAGAGCATTAAAAGCTTAATATTAGCCAATTTAGGCTTGGCTCTTCTTTTTTTTCCGCCAGGAGTTTATTGGGAGGGGGAGGGGTATGGTGTGGTCCTAGTTAGAAATCTTACTCATTTATTATGCACTGAAAGAGAGTCTAGGATAGAGAAAGACAGAAGGAAAGAGACAAAGGGGCACAGAGAAAAAAAAGGGCCCTTGGCTCTACTCCTAACTCTCATGTGACTCGAGAATGAGACAAGCTGAGGTTAACCCAGACAGCATTCCAAAGTCAAGAAGAGAAATTCAAGTCAAGCAATGTGATGTGATGCAGCCCAGAGGAAAGATTCCTTATTCAACTTTGTTTCATACAATGCATCTACTTTTTTGACTGATTCCAGTGAATATTAGACACCTGAATATAAACACAGATACACTAACATTTAATGTCTGAAAAGGTATTAAAAAAAATTAAACTCTTGAATCATCCCTGCTAAAGAAAACAACACCACCACAAAAACAATACAAACCATCACAGAAATTCTAATGGTTTCAACTACAAACACCATTACAAACTATCAGCTATGCATTACAACCTTTACCAGTACTGGTCCTTAATGGTATCCACTAAACATAACATGCCACCAATAGAAGGCAACAAATGACTCAAAAAGTAGAGACCCACAAGGACCATTACAGTGTCCATTAAAACCAATACAATTCCCATTATAACCATTAAAAGATTCTATGTGGGTTTCTATAGTTTTTGTTTGTTTGTTTGTTTTTTAAAGCAGGAATATCATTTATTTACAATATAAAACATTAAAACCAGTCTCACCTGCAATGTCCCATAACTGTAAACGGATGACTGTGTGATTGTCCCAGTTAAATACCTTGAGCGCAAAATCCACGCCGATAGTTGCGCGGTAGTGCTGAGAGAAAATCTGATGAACATATCGCTTAATTATAGACGTTTTCCCAACTCCGAGGTCTCCAATCACAAGAACTTTGAACAAATGCTCTTGCTGCATGATTGAACAGACTAACGCAACAAGCGTGAGGACGACTTGGGTTACTGGTTCATTTCAGCAGCTTGTAGAAATTCAGACATTCTTTCATCACTTAGAAAACTAAACAAAACTAAACTAAACTAAACTAAACTAAACTAAACAAAACTAAACTAAACTAAACTAAACTAAACTAAACTAAACTAAACTAAACTAAACGTCTGAAATATCTTCGAGTGAGACAGGGATTACTTTTTTTTTTTTTTTGCCTGCAATGAGACTTATAAGATAGACGCTTAAAATATTTTTAATTTACTATCTTAAAAGTATATATAATATTTAAAAAAAACAAACAAAAAAAACTCCCTTCATTCTCCTAGCTGTATTTCACACCTTGCTGCACTGAACAGTACAGAAGAGTGGGAGCCTTCACGGCTCCCTTAGTGTGTAGCAGCCAAGCCCCATCCTGCGGCGCGTCCACACTGAGGGCGGGGCTCCAATCTCTCCAACTTCCGGCATTCAACATTGCTTTGCTGTTGTTTTTCCCTTAAAAAAATAAAAAAAGGAAAAAAAAATGCATTCATTCATTAATTCATTCATTCATTCGTTAGTTCGTTTAGATTTAGACTATTCAACTAAGGACGGGCAATTGTTAGCTGATTGGTTGAAATGTCGGAAGCAGGGAAAATTAAACTGTACAGGACAGGGGATTATCTAGAACCAGGGGTGTACAGGATTTAAGGGCGAATTAGTGTGTATTTACATGGTGGATTTACCAAACAAACTGACCATGGGTGTAATGGGTACAATTTCAAAGTAAAGAGTGATGAAAATAGTGGTGGCTCAGTGGTTCGCCTCACACCTCTGGGTTTGGAGGTTTGAATCCTGCCTCTGTCCTTTTTGTGTGGAGTGTTGAAGGGTGGGATGGTTCCTCTGGGCACTCTGGTTTCTTCCCCTAGTCCAATGGGTTTCGCCTCGTCCAGTGCGTCCCTACCATGTGTACCGAGTTCCCTGCATTAGGTTCCAGGTGACCCTCCAACCCTGAGTAGGATAAGCAGTATGGGATGTAGTGCGCACAAGAAAGAACCCTGATCGTGGTCCTGGAGTACCCCCTGTCCTGCACATTTTAGTGTTTTCCCTGCACTTACACACCCGCAGTTCAACTCAAAACGTGCTGGTAATTATCTTATTAGTTGCATTAGGTGTGTTAAAGCAAGCAAAACAGTCAAATTTGCAGGACAGGGGGTAATCCGGGACTAGTGTCAGGAACCTGTAGTCAGGGGCCATTCTCCTCTTACCTCTCTCTTCAGAAAGCCCAGTGTTATACTACCTGTTCTCAAAACTTTAAACCGACAGTGAAAAAAACATTTTTCTGAAAGACACAGAACCAGAACACACACACACACACACACACACACACACACACACACACACACACACACACACACACACACACACACACACGAAATAATTAATTTAAAAGGTCCAGTCAGAATTACACATAAATTAAACACTCTAAAATCTACTGGAAGCCTTCCCAGAAGACTGGAGGTTATTATAACAGCAAAAGGTGGGGGCTAAATTTGGAATGGGAAGTTCAACAAGCACATATTGGCGAGATAATCAGGTGTCCACATATTTTTAGCCATATAGTGAACACTGAGCATGCACACTACCAAGTGACACATTATTTTCAAACTACACACACCACACACACAGTAAAATATATTGAATTATCAATTTATTTTCATTTTAAATAAATAAAAAAAATCATCACTGGAAAAAAACACATTCGTATCCCCTTATTATGGAGCATCTTTTGCATTATAATGGATTTACAGTTCATAAGCCCTCCACCCACAGGACACGTCTAAATGTGTATTGATTGCACCATCTACACGGAGCCTCATCTGGCTTTTCTACTGGGAGGTAAATAATTTTGCGACTCGTGTTGTAGTAGGCCTGATACAGAGACCCTCCCACATACCGTAAAGACTGAAATACACGCGCATACGCAGGAAGCAAGACACTGCGCGCCCCCGCGTGTTGCGCCATCACTGTGCGCTTTACGGCAATGGTACTGATGAGGGATGAGTCAGGCTATATGATGCTGATGATGCTGCCATTTCATCAGCAAATTTTACAAACATTCTTTCGTGTATTATTATGAGATTGAAGATCCGATTTCGGAAATGGATTTTTAAACAACAATAACAAGCCTTAATATTAACATCAGGTGACGCTCTTGCTCAGTGATTATGCTTCTCCGTACGATTGCACCGTTATAAAGGAAACTAGTTGCATAGGCTATTATTTGTAACAAAACCTTCTCGGATGTGTGTGTGGATGCTTTTCTTGGGGACGCAGCTTATTTTTCAAACCGACACACAATGAAGACCATGGGTTTTGCCTTTGCAAAACATTAAGAAGCTTGATTGAGGTATTTGCAGTGTGTTATTACTCGGTTGTGTGCCTTAATAAAGCGCCTGTGTGTGTGTGTGTGTGTGTGTGTGTGTGTGTGTGTGTGTGTGTGTGTGTGTGGCCTGAGACGCGTATTTTGCTGAAGACTACTTGCCTGATGATGCAGTTTGTATTCAATTTGCAGGCCTACAATGAACAATAAAGTACTTATGTACTCACCAAATGGCCATGTGTTCAAGTCCAAGCTAAGGTCAATGATAGGAATTGTGTTGGTAAAATAGTCAGCTGGTTTGATCGTCTAAAACGCGTTCATTTGCATGAGAAAAACTGATGCATTAAATTGCAGCATCATTCCAGTGTAGCAGCCTCATCACAACACTATCACTGCCATTACACTCATCCCGATGCAGTGTCGAGCCAAAAATGGCTGGGGGAGATTGCTGGTTGCTTGCAGCTCCAAATCTGGGACTCTAAACTAGCCTAAAAAAATTATTCAGACATGTTAGAACTGAGGTATTCTCCATACTCTTCATTCTTGATCTCTTTTTAGGCCTTTATTTATTTATAAGCTTTATTTGCTTTTCGTTTACAGCTTAGGCGATAAGGAAATACAATTGTAAACAGGCTTACTAGATTATTGTATCGACATATTACAGGCACCAAGAAGTAAGTATGAGAGAGAAAAGGAAAACATTATTATTATTATTATTATTATTATTATTATTATTTTAAAAAGTGTCAAAGGGATATAGTGCATTTACTCAAAATTTGTACCGGCACCCCTGACCAGTGAGGATGATTACGTATACAATGATGTTTATCATGGGTAGCTTGGGAGCTTAGTGGTCAGGACATTTGCCTCACACGTCTGGGGTTGGGAATTTGAATCCTACCTCTGCTCTGTGTACGCAGAGCTTTCATGTTCTCCCCATGCTTCGGGGGTTTCCTCCCCCAGTCCAAATACATGCCCTGTAGGCTGATTTGCATTTCCAAACTGTCTGTAGTGTGTGAACCCCGGGAAGAGGGTGTCCCCAGGACCTCCTTGTGCCCCGAGGTCCATGAGATATCATGGCTCCCCCCACGACCCTGTGTAGGATAAGTGGTACAGAAGATGGATGGATGGATGATCATTATCATTCTTCATGCATAACTACTATACTACTAGTAACTACTATAAATTATTTATTGAAAGTAATAGGAAAGGAATGTGCACTCATCCGTGTTTCTAAAACAGGAACTGAAAGAGAAACACATTGTAGAGACCCATTAAGAGGAACAATGAAAGAACTATTAAAGGCTCAACATTTTCTGAGAGTGTAGTTACTAGAGTGAGGGCTGTCTGGACTCACTGAGGTTAGTTAAACAGGTAAAAGAGTGAATCTTAGACTTTACATTTTAGAGTAAAAGTATTTAATATATTAGTTACTAGTGTACTTATAAACAAAATGTGAGACTTAATATGGGACAAAAGAAAGCATAATTAGTTAGTTCTCACTGAGTGTTTATGTGACACTAATATTTCCCATTACTATTTGATATTAAAAGTTAGATAGTAATTGTGTTACATGCATATTTTATGCCTGATGCATTAGTGCTCCTATAGAAAAGTTTCATGTTAATGTTATAGAGAATATTTTGCCATTTTTATATTAAATAATTGACCGTGTTTCTAATGAAAACATCATCGAGGCTGACTAGGATTTTGTCCAAGAAGCCTTTAACAAGAGAAAAAATAATATCAAACAACAATTATGATTAGATTTTTTTGGGATTGCTTTTACTGTTTACCATTCAAAATAGTTATTAATGAAAGAAAATGACTTTTGCACAGTACTGTGTATGTCGACTCAAAGCATATTTGATCTTTTTTTGTCTTATAGATCTCATGAGATATGGAAGCTATATGGCTATACCAGTTCCGATTGATCGTCATTGGCGACTCGACAGTAGGCAAGTCTTGTCTGATCAGACGTTTCACAGAGGGGCGTTTTGCACAGGTGTCTGACCCCACCGTCGGAGTAGATTTCTTTTCCCGTCTAGTGGAGATTGAGCCAGGAAAACGCATCAAACTGCAGATCTGGGACACGGCTGGACAAGAGAGGTTCAGGTATAACTTCAGTGGCATTTTGTGTATCGTGGATGTGAGTAGAAACCTGAGTAATGTTCACACTGGCTTCCTGACTCTGCTGTCACATGGATATAATGCATGTGGAAAGCCAGACAATTGGTCTAGCAATATCTTATACGGTTTTATACTAGGGGTGTAACTCAATGCCACTATCTGTATCTGTTCAGTGCTCCAAATAACCATATCTGTATTCATATTTTTTTAAAGTGGGCGTGGGCATGGTCTAACCAAAAAGTTTAGTTTCCCAAAATAGTAGACCGATTTAATCCACTAATATATTGACCGGGCAGTTACTAAGGATGAATGAATGAACACGGTACATGAATGTTTTCCCAATTTTCTCTCGACAATAGACTGGGCATGCATGTTAATGTTGGAAGGTTGGAACGTTAATGTCAGGAGATCGGGAAGAACCAAGGGAGCAAAATTGGCCGTGGATTTTTCTAACCACCCCACAGTAGACTTGAAATCCATGTTAATGAGCATGGTCTTTTTTTGTCCCACAAGCTTCATATCTGAGCAACATTGAAAGCAAAAGCCTTGAGCATCTTTAGTTGTTACTTCATCTGCGATCCATGTCCCAATATACACCTCTAATCTCATGCCCTGTAAAAACTTTCTGGCAATGTTTTTTTTTTCTAAAATAAATAATGAATATCTATATTTATTTCCATTTAGAACACAAGAGCTTTTGTATCAGGTTACATCCTTATATCTGTTTGTTGTCAGTTTGGTTCTTCTTTCCTATGTTTAAGTTTAACAATGATCAGCTTTTGCTTGAAATTGCACTCCCCTTTTATTACTTTGATGTTCTGATCTGCACAATGTCCGTTTTTTTTATAGATCTATCACCAGGGCTTACTACCGTAATTCAGTGGGTGGCCTGCTGCTGTTTGACATCACTAATCGTCGCTCCTTCCAGAATGTCCATGAGTGGCTAGAGGAGGCGCGCAGCCACGTGCAGCCGCACAACATTGTCTTCCTGCTGGTGGGCCACAAGTGTGACCTGGAGCCACAGCGGCAGGTGAGCCAGCAGGAAGCGGAGAAGCTGGCGGCGGCCTATGGCATGCGCTATGTGGAGACGTCAGCGCGCGACGCTATTAACGTCGAACGGGCTTTCACAGAGCTGACACGTGATATCTTTGAGCTTGTCAAACGGGGCGACATCACCATCCAAGAAGGCTGGGAGGGGGTGAAGAGTGGCTTCGTTCCCAACGTAGTGCACTCATCTGAGGAAGTGACCAAGAGTGATCGCCGCTGCCTCTGCTGATTGGCCATGCCCTGCAGCTGCATCATGCTTCTCCTCTGCAAACCCAGTCATATTGTGCTCCTTTAGCTTGGCCTCTTACACTGCCTTCTCGATCGGTGAGCTCCTGAACACAGCTGTATATAGCAGAACCCAGACACATTTTTAGGACACTTCTAGGTTCCTTCAACCTCACTCCTGAGTAGTTCTGCACAAACCAAGGCCTTGATCTTGTTCAAATATCAGTTTAAATATAATGAAAGCACCATTTTTATTGCAAAGCAAAGAGCTCTGGACTAAACTGGATGGACCATGCACAGAAAAGCATAACCAGGAAGAGTGTTACATTAGGAATGCTTAAATAAGTGAATGAATTGCCTCCTTGACCTAGTCGTGGTCTTATGAACCCAAGACAGAAGACAAATTCAGCCATCAGTGTCCTGTTCTCCCCCAAACTAAACAGTTTGTGGAGATATGTAAAGGCAGAATCATACAACTCAGAGTATCACTGCTATACATCATTTGTTGCCACGTTGTGTTCTACTTTATTACCATCTATTTGCTATTCATCTCATTTGAAACATTTTAAAGAATGTTATCCGTTTTCACAAGAAGCATGCGGTGATCTTTGCACTGAGCTTACTTGCTGGCCTGATTTGCAAATCTAATGTCATTTCTGCTATGAATACAAGCGCCATAACTTGGTTATTCGTAAATGATTCACTCACATGCAGTAACCTCTGGCGTTTGACTATTAATCGGGATGGCACATTTCAGAGATGCGAAGAAGGTCAAGTGTAAGGCAAACACCAGTCACAGCTGTTAAAAACAACGACATCTTTTTCCTCCTTATTATTCTAGCATCTAGTCTTTTTTCCTTTCTGATCCAGTCTTTAAATGAACATTCGGAATGGGGTCTTCTTTATAGCTTTAACCCTTTCATATCCATCAAAGAAATTTTATTGTTTGACTATTAACCAATACATTGTCATTTAACAGGTTGAACCAACTATTAGCTATGTATTTATTGATCTTGTATGAAAGATGAAATGTAATACCAATAAAATGTCACATGAAAGATTATTAATGAAAGACTACATCCCATCTAAGTTGTTTGTTTGTTGTGCTTCAGGTTTTTAAGTGTAATGCAATGTTAGCTTGGATTTTTATTCTTAGAGCCTAAAATCAACTGAGATTGTCAAGTCATTCAAGAATGACAATTTTATTTAAAAACAAAAACAAAAAACATTTTACATGACATTTATTTACAGTGTACAAAATCCAGTGACAAAAAAAGTACAGATTATAGCAAAGATATATATAATATACATTTAAAAGTGAAGCTGAAAGGCAAATGGCCCGGTTGCATCTACCAGCAACAAGGGTCTTCAAGGGGAAATTTGAACTCAAGCACTGTTCTGCTTCGGAGAAATTAACCTCCGATCTGAAATGCCTGAACAAAGACACTAATGTATCTCAGAACACTTACTCTGAATATTTACATGTATAGAGCATGTAAATAGACACATTTCATATACATGGTAAAACTATACAAAAATACATGTCTAAACTTGTAATACATGTAATACAAAGCAGAAATAATTAGTTCATTAAATATAGACAAGGCTAGAAAAGAAATATTAGTTACAATATCATAGCTTTATATATATATATATATATATATATATATATATATATATATATATATATATATATATATATATACACACACACACAGCAGTACACTACAACCCCACTAGGTTAGAAATAATTCTACAAAAAAGAATGAATAGAAAAAGATTAATTCAACCACAGCAAAAAAAAAAGTTTCAATGGAAACTAAAAAAATATGTATATTTTTCCCTCACAAGTATCCATACCGTGAGATATAATAAAAATTGTAGTCGTAACCAATTCATTGAGGATGTATACTATGTCTGTGTGTCCCCATAAATCTCTTAGATACTTTAAAAAAGGTTTTTTTAAAAAAAGGGGGGTGGGGCATTAACATTAAAAAAAAGATGATGAACTTACTATACAAGTTGTTCTCCAGTTGAAAACAAGTTGTTCTCCAGTTGCCTCACACAATCGCATTCACTCGCTTGCATCTCACCCAGACATTCTACAATACTAATTCATTATTAACAGTAGATGTGTCTGTTTTGGATTTATAATAATAATAATAATAATAATAATAATAATAATAATAATAATAATAATAATGAAAACATATTCTAAGTTATATCTAAGCTTTTTGCCTTAATACTGAATGAACTCCATAAACACTGACAGGTCTCAGCAATTAATGTTGAAGCGTAAACAAGCAAAGTCAAAATGTAGTGATGTAGCGCTCGGTTCACTTAGAAGGAGTTGCTGTTGCAGGGAGTTGCAGCAGCCACTAGAGGTCACTGTAAATCACACCGAGTTACGCACTATGTGACTGCACAGTGGACCACACTATGAACTTTGTAGCAGCTCTGTCCAAAAAGGGCTCGGTTTTAACAGATGTTATAATTACGACAAGGTTAAGGAAACAACTAACAATCGCCACATGTTCACAAATACCCTGTATACACTTGGCCTACTGTCTATCAGACACCAGCTTATACAGTATCAACGAGTACACTACGTCCATTAGCTAGAGCGCTGCTAGTATTTATCTGTACTGTGCTATTACCGCTCATTTAGGTTCGTCGACGTCAGGTAAAACTTTCTAAATCATATTGATTTTATGTACTGAGCACAGTCTAGTTTTTGTTGGTTGGTTTGTTTTGAAATAAAACGCTCAACATAATCTATAAGAATAAAGACTTTCGATTGTATAACACAGAATTTGTAGTCTTCGCTTTGTAAGTGTAACACTTCATGGTTAGAGATGAGCTGATTCTCTTTGGTTAATCAAGGAGACATGCCCTCCAGCTCACTCTCATCAGCTCCTAAGTAGATGGGGGTCTTCTTATTCTTTTTTCGCTGGATGCTGTTCAGGGCTTCACTACTGTTCCAGATTCCATAGAAGAAGTAGATCGCGAAGCCTGAAAAGGGAAAACATCCGGACGACAGGAATATATGAACAAGGTAAGGGTGCTCTTAATACGGCATTTTAAATAGTCATGATACATAACTGGTTTGCTAAAATGTATACATATGGTAGTCACAACAACTAATAGAGTGGTCCAGAGATGACATCATTTGTACCGGAACCAGAAACCCAATAAGATTTTCACACAGGCTTTTGTATTATCGCAAAAAATAAGCTCTGTGATCAAATGATACAAAATGACGCCGTCCCTGCACCACTATGTGTTCGACGACAAAGTTCTTTTGAAATTTTTCAAATTTTCTCTGCCATTTTGTTGCATTGCTCAGCTTTTGTATTAATTCTTCATATGAACATGATAGATTCTTTGCCTTTGACTCTTTGCAAATGATGTAAGTCACTCTGGATTGAAGTGTTTGCTAAATGGCTAGGTGCAAATGCCTGAAAAATCATACCACACATACCACATACTGAACCCACCTACATTGTAAATTGTAAAAATGCTCACTATGCCCAGAATGCCTGGATAATAACTAATACTGAATACACAAGTATTAGATACAAGAACAATAAAATAGCAAAGGAAAATTTATAAATCTGAAAAAAAAACTATCATTAAAAATGAACAAAAATCAATTATCAAGCAGGTACAACAAAAAATCAGTATTCAAAACTGTCTCCTTACCTTACCCTGATTCACAACTGTAAGCTTATAATAACGATTTACAATTTGAGCAATCAGGTCATATTTCGTGGGAAATGTCAGCTTGATGTCATTCACCTTGACGTGGTTATGTCACGTTCGTACACAGAAAGACGAAGAGTGGGCTACTATATCCTGCATGCGAGTGCTGAGGAGTGTTTGTAGCTTATTTTTACAACAGCTGCTTAGAATTTAGACGCGTCATCTAGATGGCTGTTTAGTTCTAAACGCAATCATCGTTGACATCTAGGGAATCAGCTGTTGTCAAAACCAAGAAACCTCAAACTACAGATAGCCCGCAGTCAAACAGGGAACATGACAGGGCCTGCGCTAAAATAAGAATAAATATCGGCATGGTTTTTGAGAGGTGGCGAAAACTCTGAGATCTTAAGGGATTGAAGACTGGTGCAGAGATGGCTTTTTTTCTGCTGAACAGGTCAGACATTTCAGTGGCTCAATAGGTAGATAGCTAACTTTAGCGGACTTGTTCGCTTTATCCAGCTAGGTATTGAGTTTTTTTTATTTATCACTTATTTTCTGCTAGCTATGAGAGAGAGCAACTCACCTTTACCTCAAGAGAACCATATCTGCCACCACCTCTGTTCACAAGTATTGGAGCTAATATACAACGTATACGCATACCTCTAACCATCAGATTCATCCGCGCAGTCCACGTTTTAAAAAACAAAACAACTCAATTTTTTGTAACGTGGAATTTTATGTTTCAAACAGAGATGGCGATAGAGAGGCAAAAGTTCAGTACAGCAGCTTTAACTTTTTGTATTGGTTTACTTACGGTTGGTCATATTTAGCTTAAATCACCAAAAGGAAAAACATTTTGAATCATGGTCAATAAAAAAGTAAGTAGTGTAACATTATTCTAAGGGATAAAGTACACAATGTATATAGAATACAATTTTCTTTCCCCCAATACTGCATAAAACATATATAGTATAGTAAATAGTTCGGATATTACGTAAGAAATGTACCTGATTATGACAACCTAGTCTAAAAATATCCGTTTAATGCCATCACAGTATTAAGAAAAACTGTTACGTAAGTTTTGCACAACCTTGATATTTTGGAGAACAACTTCTCTAAAACAGTCAGTATTTTTCATGTTGCTTTTATAAGCTGAAAGAGAGCGTGGCTGTGAGGAAAAGTGGTTCTGAGCCAAACAAACAAAAATAAAAGTTATCATGGGATGTGCAGATATCTTCAGCAATGCCACGTTCTTCTGTACGTTTGAAAGCTATTGTATATGAGAAAGTTACGAACATGCTAGGAGTGGCAGCAGAGGAAGCAACAGAACGTGATTACACAACCAAAGGTTTTCTGTGCAATTTCATTCCCTGCACAGAGAAACTGAGGCTGCTGTTGTATGATTTAGAAACGAATGAGAACCACTGAAATAAGTAACTAGATGAGGTTTAAAATAAACAGAAAAAAAAAGATAGTAATAGATTTTAATCAGTATTTTTAAAAGGTCTACAGTGAGGTAACTGTCTGATCCATACACCATGGAACCGTGACACTGTAACAACCCATATAGGATACTGGTGCAATATGTAGTGTACAAGTATGGCATTTTAAACACATAGATAAAAATAGTGTGCTCACCAACAGCCATCCAAACTGCAAAGCGGCACCACGTGGCCAGATCCAGCTGCATCATGAGGTAGATGTTTACAAAAACACTAAACAGAGGCAGCCAAGGCAGAAGAGGCACCTGCAGAAGAAAAACATCAGGCTTAGCAACTCATACTGAACATATACTGACACAAAGAACTATTTATCTCACGAGTACCTTGAAGGTGAGCACTTCTTTGCTCTCGGGCTGCCTCCAGATGACGATAACACAGAAGAAGCACAGCAACGTGAGAACGACACACACGGTCACCCACACAGGATGGCCTTCCATCAATTCGTCCAGCCACACGGCCAACACGCCACACAGCACAGTGATCAGCACGGCTGAGGGGAACACAGTACACACGGTTTACACACTCCGTGGATGAGCCGGATTAAATTACACTTCTGTTCCAACAGTGAATTTTTACTAATCCATTAAACGTTTGTTTATATTTAGTCTGGTCTTCTTGTTTGTATTTTTGTGAAAAAAAGCACATTGAAGGTGAGCTACACAAATAATCATGGAGCAAGATTTCTCTCTGTCTATTCATCTATCCATCCATTCATCCATCCAATCCCCTAATCCGTGTATCTATTTAGTCACCCATCCAATCAACCCCTTCTACTCATCTTTCCATCAATCCATGCATTGTCGTCATCCATTTCCTCCAGCCATCCAACTCCTTCTTTGACCCATCCATCCTTTTCCTTTCCACCCATCTCTATCCATCCAATCCCTCCATTCATCCTTTCGATCCCTCCATCCATTCAACCCCTCCCCTTTCTTTTTTCATCTTCCCATTCTTCCATGTATTCTCTTCATTCTATTCCTCCATCCATTTATCTAACCTTCAAACCAAACCCGCCATACACCCACCATCATTCCATCAATCCAAACCCTCCACCCATCCATCCATTTATTTAGAGACAAACTGTAGTAACATGATTGACTCATTAAAGTGACTAAGGAGCAGTCTAATTGTGATTCAAAGATACTTATACTTGTCAATGAAAGGCTTAATGAGCAGTAGGAAGGAATAATTGTGATCATTTCGCTTCATCACACAGCCTTACACTGACTAAACTGGTTGCACAAAGCAAAAAATTAAATAAAATAAAAAAGTGTGCTATTGTACAGTTCTTACAGATAATCGCAGTTACAGCATAGACGATTGTTCCAGACATTTTGGTTGGGGTGTCCCTGGAGGGAAACAATAGTAGCTTGAAAGAGAACTCTTCCCTGGGGAGACGATCGTCTGAATCAAGACAATATTCATCTCCATTGTCTCCAGACACAGCCACCTTCTCACCTCCTACCAGCTCCACCAGTTTCTCACTCTGACTGGAGGAGCCAAGCGTTCCTGGCTGGTATCTACACACAGACAAACACACAAGCCAGTCATTCCAAGTACGCAACATTAGGAGTGTAGAAATATGTTTAGAATGGATCTAAGTTCATGCACACCTGAGAATGAGAACACACACAGCCACCAGAGAGTAGGCCAGCAATGTCCCAATAGACATGAGGTCAACCAATGCAGCCAGGTCAAACAGGAAAGCCATGAGTGCTACCAAAAATAAAAGTCCATTACCTAATTGCGAGCCATATCATTCTACTAGGGGTGGTGATACAGTATGATGAATACATACTATCATGATACTCAGACATTATCGTTAACAAAGAGTGAGAGAAACAGACATTTAATCTAAAAGTTTGAAAAACAGAGCTTGTGGTGCTTTTACCTAATAGCTACAAAAATGTAAAGGAGGGTGCTTCTGCCAATTTTTATGACCTCACAAATGACAAAAAACAAATGTCTTTGGTCCACAAGAGAAAAATGTTCTATACCGTCGATATCTAAGAAGGTTGCGCTGTGCAAAAGTGCGAAATTGCCTTGCACGGTCTTTCAGAGTGATGTTTGTTGGTAAATGAGACCTTTTAGCTGTAATCATGTTCGGAGCAAGCGAATCGAAGAGGATTTTGGCTGAATGCGCGTTGTGATGATGTCACATGGCGCGTCTTGGCCCAAATCTTCGAAAATACGTTCATTTCTGTGATCGAGAAAACCTGGACTTACGAGAAATTTGACAATTTATCACATGTCATTGTGATAATATTATATCATCTTGCCCAGTCCTACATTGTACAAACTCTCAAGCACAGAGCTTTCCTCACCTGCTACGAAGCCAGACACGGCCGTGGCTAGGAGCGGGGTTTTGGTGCGCTTGTTCATGCTGGAGAGAAAGCGAAACAGCAGCCCGTCCTCGGCCATGGCGTAGATGACACGTGGCATGGGAAACATGGAGCCCAGCAGACTGAAGGATGAGAAACAAACACCGTATTGGACTTCGCTGAGTCAGAAGAATTTTTCTGCCGCTCTCGCTGTCTATAAGCAACACTGCTCAACTGTACGTGTCCACCCAATCACGTACACAATATCAAACATGTCTTCATGTCCAGTTTCTCCACAGCACTGTACAGTTAACATCATCTTCAGTGGCAGAGAGAGTGTTTCATGTGATGCCTTCGTGATCACTTAACTCAGCCCAGATATGCTCTTGATTCAGATGTATAGAATGTGGACACACGTTCATCAAAGCTCTCTTCATCAAATTCCCACATAACAATACATTCACTTCAAAACAAATATCAATACCAACAAAGTTCTTTTCTAACTCCCTGATCGTCTTACCTGGTAGAAAGGGCGCAGAGCGAACCCACAGCCACTATGTATCGTGCTGGTCCCCAGCCCACATAGCTGAAGGCCTCAGGCAAAGGGCTCTGGGTATTGAGCTTGTAATATGGCATCATTAGTGTGAGTGCGGCAGACACACCGAAATAGGCGAAGAAACAGATGAGCAGAGAGACAACAATGCCCACAGGGATGGAGCGCATTGGGTTCTTGGCTTCCTCACCTATAGAACATGGGTTCAGATTTAACACATGAGCATTCAATAAACTAAAAAGTACTCAGACACAACACAGGAGAACAAAAGGAGGAATATGAGGACTCACTTGTAGTTGCGATGCAGTCGAAACCCACAAAGGCGTAGAAACAGGTGGCCGCACCAGCCAAGATGCCTCTGAAGCCAAATGGTGCAAAACCACCATCTCCAAAAGATTTCAACACATATCTGAGGATATCAGAACACGTCTTACCACCATAGGCGTATACATCACACATCAAACATGCGAAATGAATGTTAAAATATAACTCACTCTGGTGCTGTAATGTTGGTATCATTGACAAAGTCATCCTTTGTGAGATTCCAGTTTGCTGTATTGCCTTTCACGAACCCTGAGATCATAACAAATCCCAACACCACCAAGTTGATTCCAGTAAAGATTTTGTTGACGAGAGCAGACTCATTCACACCAAAGGCAAGCAGACCTAAAAATGAAACAATGAATGAAAGGTATTTTCTTGTGTAACATTCTGTATGTGTGAAAAAATGATCTATGTGTCCACATTAATAGTTCGCTTACCAGTCAGCAGCAGAATGAGAACGAGAGCAAACAGGTCAGGGTACTCTGCAAGCACATTGCCTGGAACCTTCATGGCCATGACGGACCTGAAGAAGGTCGAGATCCGCTGCTCTATCAGGTTATCAAAGGTGGAACTCCAAGCTCGAGCAACACTGGCTGTACCTGAAGATCACAAGACGCCTCATTATCTCCATCGTCTAATGTCAAATGTCTCAAATATCAATCGAAGGCCAGTCACACAACTCACCGATGACATAAGACAGGATAAGGTTCCAGCCAGTAATGAAAGCCCAAATTTCTCCAACAGTCACGTAGCTGTACAGGTAAGCCGAGCCTGTCTTTGGCACTCGAGCCCCAAACTCTGCATAGCAAAGTCCTGCCAGCATGGATGACAGGGCTGCCACCAGGAAACACAAGACAATAGCGGGACCTGCCTTCTCTCTTGCTACCTCTCCAGCCAACACATAGACGCCAGCACCGAGTGTAGAGCCCACACCCAGAGCTACTAGATCCAGAGTGGAGAGGCAGCGGGCAAAGCGGGTCTCCACACTGGAACAGTCCAGAACACGGCGCCGCAACAGCATTCGTCCGACAGAGGCTAGTTTGTCCACCATGGCTGATTGTAGATGAATGGAGTCGAGATGTTCCGGGGTTTGTCAACGTGAATATCTGTAAGCAGCAGCAGAGAGGCTTGTTTTGTTTCCACTCACCTAGGAATGAGGAATGAAACAGATCGGGTGTGTGTGTGTGTAGGCGTGTGCGAGAACCGCCAATCATTTGCTGAATGATTCATGCAGCATTCCGTCCGTCCCCCCCCATCGCACAAAGGATCTAGTCGTCAAATGACTGAATGAGCAGTGTCATTAATTACAGTCTGATCGTCCTCAGAATTCCAGCCTCAATGGTTTGCCAAACTGTAAAGTCGTACAGAATGGCTCAAAATCATTTCCTAATATTTTTTTAATTAGAGCAGGAAGACAATACTGGCTATCACATTCCTTGGCACATTTGATACATTAACCAAACTCAAACCACTGCTGTTATAAGCCGAGGGCAATGATCGCATTAGTATACTGTATTTCAATCATTCATTTGTCAAACATCAATTTTTCCCCATAATGACAAATAATACTCTTACATCACATTCACAAAGCTTTTTGCATTTGCAGTGTCATCCAAGTAGCCTGCAACAAAGGCAGCCTCTACTACACGGTGTACATTTTCACCACGGATATTTGACCAGCTGGAACCACATTTACATCAGACCTCCATATTGCTATCAGTTAAAACGCTCGCTATACGGCAATAACATCAAGCAGGGAAGGCAGAAGTGATCCTTTTTTATAGAGAAGCTCAAGGATGGGCAATGTGAACAGGAGCCAGTCAACACAGCTGTCTGATTGCCTATCTTAAGGCTTTACTAATATTGATACAAGAGCGAGAGTGCCTAATTCCTTACCAAGGGCATCATGTTCCTGGTGCTGATATTTTCTACAGCAGATACCAGGGACGATTTACAATAGCAACACTCCTTGTTCATGCGTCATTCCTTTAACGTTCAACTGGAACACAGGTCATAAGTGACTAACACCAGCTTCTAGATGTTGGGAATAGAACTTCACCAAGATCTTGAAAGTCCTATTCGAAGAAATATTCCTTTTTTTTTTGAGAAAGAGAGAGAGAGAGAGAGAGAGAGAGAGAGAGAGAGAATGGATGGGACTACATAGATAGTATGTAGAAATACAAACACGTCTGACATTTCCAAAAATTGGATTTCCTACTAAAAATATAGGGGTCATGTAGACAAAAACTTAACATGACCTGTTTCGTGGTACGGATGTGAAAATTTAAACAGTTTGTCTCGTATAGTACCACGTCTGTACTCTGCTTTTGTACATCAAAGACAGGTGGGACAAAGAAGGAATTTTGGTGAAAAAAGCAACAAAAACATCCCTGTAATTCGGCATACAATGGAGAGTCTGAAATAGACCCTTTTATCTGCACGATATACTGTTTATCTTGGCAGAGAACCTGGAGAAACTTTATGGTTCAAGCTAAATTGGTGCAGGCAAGAGCTCAGCACTTAAAGACACCACTTGGACTTCAGACAACACGTACAATGACTGCCTTCATTCACTGCTCACTGGCTCTGCTTGCTTTAGTGAGAAAAGCAGCCATGAGGAATCCAAGCAGCTCGCATAATATTTAATACAAGCTCTACTAGTTTATCAGCCTGTAGATTGTTTTTTCGTTCAAGGTTCAGGGTTAGAGAGTGAACCCACAGTCTTTATAAATTCTTTTCAGTAGGACTCTCTGGGCAGTAATCATCCGGCGTGTGTGAGGCTCTTGCAAGGGTACGACTGTTCTGCACTGGGAATACAGAGGGTGGCTACTAGTTGTGCCACAATGCGCCACAACGACGATAATCCATTTCTTATGCTCTCCACAAGGCATTCATTCTGATATGCAAGTAGGCATGAATAACTGGGCCAGTGTCTATGATGATCTTCGTAAATACATCAAATTGCCCTAATTAACTAACAATATCCACCAATGGCCTTTTACACTGAAGCCTTTTTTTGTATTTAGCCGATAAGAAAAGAAGTATGAATAGAAAACAAATGGCTAGTACAGACTCAGATGCGTGTTCTGAGTAAACGAGACTGGCATACAAACAAAAAGAGAAAGGTGAGTTTGTGGAGTGACTCACTGATGAGCTTTGTTCAAAATAAATCCCACAATGCACCTTAAGCCTATTATGTAAATAACAACCGGCTAAACTTTTTTTTTTTAAACAGGAGTCTCCGGGTCAAATATTTTGTCTTGGTTCCTTCTCCTACATTATATTACACCATCACTATCTGACAAAACAAAAAAATCCTGTTGCATCTGAACGAAAAGAAAGCAGCAACCTCCCCTTTCAACATTATTGTTATTTCAGGAAAGTAGATGTTGCATAAAAAAAAAGGAAGAAGTGGTTAAATAAAACACTTTCATTGTTTTCACAGGTTCAAACAGACACTGTATGGCTGTACATAAAAGGCCCATTCAGGCTTCATACAGTCTGTCTGCATGACAGGATTAGCTAAATCCTCACAGGAACGGGCTTTCTTAAAGTCCACTCCTTTCCAAATCGAGGTCAGTAATGTCTCGATGCAGTAGACCATAGCAATGATGCTCAGCGTACTCATCGACAAACTCAGGACATCCAGAAATATGAGGCTGTGACATTTTTGAGCACACACACACCCCGGAGTGAGCCCCGTGCTGTGGCAAAACACATGAGATTTTGTTTGCTTTTTATTTTGTTACACTGAAAACGTAAGCTGATCAGATACGGAGAAATAAGCCTGGAACTGTTTAGAGAGCCACAGGTGCCATTTGCATTCGGTGCCAAATTATATGCAGACAGCATGTGATCCTGAGCACGATTCTACAAACACTCGACTGTTTACTGTTAGGAAAGTAATCCTGATTGGGATAATAATTCGATTCAAGATGCGTAGAGGCACATATTTTGGAGAACTAACCCAGAAACACGTCCTTAAAGGGTTGTATAATCTCCTCTCCATTATGCCCCCTTCCAAACTCTAAAGCTTATTATCCAGTAATGAGAAGGTAAGATATGGAAAATGATTAAGAGGGACAAACTGAGTGTGGAACAATCCCATGGTCCTTGGACAGAGCAAAATGAGCCAAAATGCAAACCAATAAGTATTTTTTAATAGGCTTAAGTATCTCATGGTCACAGATTATTATGTTGTGGCCATGACATTCCAAAATTGTTGCTACATTGTAATTCAAGCCTAAGGCTTAACATGTAATATATAGCCTTCGGTTAATTCATTTCACATACCATATTATATTAGTTTTCACAGTGCCTGTGACCTTCCAAGATAAAAGTGTAATATTATCACCAATCACTTATCAACACGCGTAAAGTCCAATGACGTAAATCACCTGATTTGTTTCTCGCTCATGTTAAAATACGAGAGTAAAATATTTCTTGGCAAAAGAATAAATCAAGAACTCAAGGTTTCAATACATTCTCTCATAGTATCAACATATTCATTTGTGGCCATAATAATAATAATATTAATAATAATAATAATAATTATTATTATTATTATTATTATTATTATTATTATTAAAAATCGCTATGATGAAAATTTCAAGGATTTTTATTGTCATTCCAACCTGGCATTGCACATGACCTGGAAGTAAATTAAGTACCAAAGGCCCAATTAAAACCACTCACAAATAAGAACAGCTAATTCACTCATAAATAAATAAACAGAAAAACCCAATCATACACACATCTATATGCACTAAAACCTGAGAAATTAGCAGCAAAGCAAAAGACATGAAAAAAAAAGAAGTTCAGTTCTTCAGTTCTGATGTGTGGTAGATTTTGAGGTTTTTTTTAGAAAGAGAGAGACAGAAAATTAGACACTGTAAGGGGAAGGACTGTTTATAGCTGTTATAACATAAGTGATATAAGTAATGGCAAATTAATCAATAGTATGGTGCGTGCTTCTTTAATTAACCATTACTATTGGCAAAGACGAATAAAACTTTTTGGGTATGCTGTTATTAGGGTATATGTTCACTTAGCCACTTTGTAGCACTATAAGAGCATCCTACATTCATTTGCCTGGATTTCTCACGTATTATGTGCTTATAGTTACCAAATAATTTAGCTGTCCAGTTTGAGGCTAGGCTCTGTGAGGATATAGAAAATATACAGAAAATAACTATGAGAGGTAATCAATATGTCTGACTAACTTTTGGATATGTTAATGAAGTGTACTCAATATGTAACCAACATTTAGAATTATGACTTAAGCATAATCGAATGAACAATATTGGTATAAAAGCATAATCTAAATCCATAGAACAATGTTTGATCAAGGTATATTCTGAGTGTGGATTGAGTTAGAAGAATTCTGTGTCTTACTAAACAGTAGGCCTTATTGCTTTCTGTGGCAAATCTAAAACGATAAACCACTTCCAACTGGCGGTCTTCTAAGTGTGTAAAGTAAGAACCTGCGTTTGTCTAAACTCAGTTTCACTTCTAAGTGAGTAAATTAGATGCTTTAAGGTTGTCTAAAGCAGATTCACTCTATGAGAGTAAATTAAGAACTTGTGTTTGTTTAAACGCAGCTTCACTTTGTGGCAGTAAATTAGACACATTCCAGAACTGGGTGTCTGAAATGGCCCCCTGGGCTTGCCAATTAATAACACAAGAGGAGATAAGAGTTCAAGGGAAGGGTACCAAAAGGAGGCTAGGGGATGAATTATGTGCCATGGTGGAGAGTCCAGGCTGGTAAGACCTTTGAAGAACAAACAACTGGCTGCGCATGCGCCACAAATGTGGGGTATCATATGCATATGAATAATTAGCTAAGGCAGTAGGTTGGTTGGTTCTAAAAAGCAAAAGTTGAATGCCACACCTAGGGATAATTTTACTGCTTTAGGGAAGTATAGAATGACATGTTTTGTATGTACAATTTGGACTCTCGGCAGACAGTCACACTTTGTTGGTTTTCAATAAAGTTTATTTACTTTTGACTTCCATTAACTCTCTGTCTCTGAAATATTTCGATGACGGCTAAAAAGGTTGATTTTATCTTCGACAAGTTCTCCATCCATCCATCTTCAACCGCTTACTCCTTTTCAGGGTCACGGGGAGCTTGGAGCCTATCCCAGGACGCATCGGGCACAAGGCGGGGTACACCCTGGACGGGGTGCCAGTCCATCGCAGGGCACAATCACATACACACTCACATTCATACACTGCGGACACTTTAGACACGCCAATCAGCCTAACATGCATGTCTTTGGACTGGGGGAGGAAACCGGAGTACCCGGAGGAAACCCCCGACACACGGGGAGAACCCTGGACCCTGGAGGTGTGAGGCGAACGTGCTAACCACTAAGCCACCGTGCACCCCCGACAAGTTCTCATACAACTATAAACATGGTCCAGGCAGAAGCTCGGTTTGGCACTGAGTTATGGGAGAAAATGCAGTGTTTAAGACATATCTTGTGACTACGCTATTATATACATAAATGAAAGAAAACCTATCATCTTCTCTGACGAGAAGGCAGCCCAAAAAAGGGGGACTATAAGAGTGAAGTAAATGTTGACACGTCACCGTGTGCTACGGTGTAAATATAATCACAGCCATATAAAGCCATCCCTGAGCTGCCATCCCTGTCTCCTCAAGCTGATGCAACTCTGAGCACGAACTGTCTCTCACAAAACACTCCAACATCTCGATATTACTCGCTCATTCTCAACTTACCGTGTGTTAGGTTCGGTTCTGAGAGTCGAGACGGAGTGACGCAGAAAAGAAGACGCCGATAAACACTGTAATGTGAAGGTTGCTATTAGCTACACACGAGCATACAGTATAGTACACTGTGAGGACTGGCAGGAAATACCACAGACCCAAATATATACCAAAGCAACATTTGTGTTTGGTTAAAGAAATTAAACTGTGGTGAAAAAGATGATGAAAGAGATTTAAAATCCGATTTCACTAAAGATGATATGAAATTATAGGCTGCATGGTTATAAATCCAAATGATCTGCTGTGCCACTAATGTATATAAATACACACAGTGTATCGTATCAATGCACCATACACCACAACGATAATAATAATAATAATAATAATAATAATAATAATAATAATAATGCATGAATGATAACGCATCATTCATTCATTCATTCATTCATCCGTTCGCCATCAGATTCCTAGTGACCTTTATTTTTATACGCCACAGCATACAAGATAATGCAAAACGCACATATAAATAAACAAATAAACAAACAAAACCCTCCTTTGTGTTCGGATCATTTCAATAGATTAGAAAGCTAAAGCTAACCATGTCAAATGACCATACCGGCGCGAACGATTGCATCAGATAGTACAGGAGAGGCTCACGATGTGGTACCATTGACCACGCCATCTTTCCCCTCCTGGAGATTACTGATCAAAATATGAAACGTACGACGCGCAATCATTTATAAATGAAATGTTAAATTACCTTCCGTGGAGTGGAGCTTCAGCAGTGCTCACAGTGTTAAAGAGTACTCAGTGAATCTCTCCGTGCACAACAGACTGGATTGCAAGAGGAGGGGCGTCATGTAAACAAACCCGCCCCCTACACAGATAGCTCACGCCCCTCATTCATTGTGAAGCTCTTGTAAAATGGACGTCACAAAATCCATCCATCCATCCATCCATCCATCCATCTTCTGTACCGCTTATCCCACACAGGGTCACAGAGGAGCCTGGAGCCCATCCCAGGGAACTTTGGGACACAAAGTGAGGGACACCCTGGAAAGGGTGGCAATCCATTGCAAGGCACAATCGCACACACATTCACACACATTATGGACAATTTGGAAATGACAGTCAGCCTACAACATATGTCTTTGGACTGGGTGGAGGACACCGGCATTCCTGGAAGAAACCCCCATAGCATGGGGAGAACATGAAAACTCAACACACACAGGGTGGAGGTGGGATTCGAACCCCCAACCCAGGAGGTATGAGGCAAGTGTGCTAACCACTGTAAAAATACACAATACAAAACAATACCAAAATAATTAAGATAAAGATGTTTAAACAATATAGCTGTGAAGAAAAGAAAGAGTTGAGCTAAGACAACATTTAGCAGAATCTGTGACATTTCAGGATCTAAAAATGAGTTGTAAAAATTGCAGTTACTTTGGTGTGATATTTTTAATTTCAGTACATGTACACACACACACACACACACACACACAAGGTAGTATAACCTATCCACCTACCTGTGTATTTTGGGAAGTTGGGTGGAAACCGGAGAACGCAGAGAAAACCCGCACAGACACTGGGAAAACATCTGCACAGACAGTAACCTAAGCTCAGGTTCAAACCGGAGAGACTGGAGTTACCTGCTGTGCCATCAGGGGGTACAGAATGAGTCATCCATCCATCCATCCATCTTCTATACCACTTATCCTTCCTACAGGGTGCCAATACATCGCAGGGCACAATCATTCATACACTATGGACACTTTTGACATGCCAATCATCCTATCATGCATGTCTTTGGACTGATGAAGGAAACCGGAGTACCCAGAAGAAACCCCCACAGCACGGAGAGAACATGCAAACTCCCCACACACATGGCCACGGTTGGGAATCGAGCCCCCGACCCTGGAGGTGTGAGGTGAACATGCTAACCAATAAGCCACCGTGCACCTATTGGGAGCACATGGTCATTTGTTCGGCTTAGATGGGGTCCAGCATGTTTGGTATGAACCTGGCCAGGACTACCACATTAAATGCATAGTTTTGACAGTGAAGCACAAGAGGTGGGAGTGTGACGAGATAGGGCTGCAAGAGCACAAAATATGTTGTGTATATGACATTTATAGATAGTACCATGAATGCCTGTGTATATATCAAAATACTGGCTGACAGAAGCTTGGCAGAAGAGGAATATTCCAGCATGAGAACTATGCAAAGAACACTGCCAAAATTACGCAAGAATTTCTAAAGAAGAAAAAAGCGAAAACTATGACGTGGCCAAGTATTTCGTCTGACTTTATTCCACAAGAACACCTTAGGGATATTTGAAAGAGAAACGTTGAGCAACACAAATAGCAAAGAGCAGGTGAAAAAAATTGTCTCTGAAGAATGGCAGAACATCTCTCTGGAAATTTATGCAACACTAGTATCCTCGTCCTATGCCCAGGACTCTCATCAAAAATAAACGTGGACATATGAAGTACTGAAAAAACCCAAAAAGATTTATTTTTCAGTAATGAAAGTTATACTGATTTTTGTTGCATTGAGTTCCTACTGTGGGGCCTGTATTTTTTATATAGCAAACCTAAACTGTTAGTCTTTAATTTTACATAAGAGAAAATACCCTACTTAGAAGTAATGCAATTACTGTAAGGTGGTACAATTGTGAATCATTAGACATTTAAATGATATTGCAAATGGGGTGTACTCACTTCTGTTGTATCCTGTACATATGATTTGGTTGTTTTTACTTTTTTATGGCTAACAACACATACACTGCCCTCCACTAATATTGGCACACTTGGTAAACATGAGCAAAGAAGGCTATGAAAAATTGTCTTTATTGTTTAACCTTTTGATATTTTGTTTTAAAAAAGCACAGAAATACTCTTCTCTCATAGATATCAAACAATTGCAAACAAAACTATTTTTTTTGTTAAATATAGTGAGATGTTCCTCCACTCTTCCACCAAAGCATTTTGAAGTTCTCGATCATGTTTGAGGGGACACACGGTTGGGTAAATGTAATTTTCCACTACAAGGACAATCAGCTGTCCTTCCTGTCTTCCTGTAGCACTGTCTTAGGCATCTTACATTACAGACATTGCAGTTAATTGCTCTGGCCACGTCTACTGTCCTCATGCCTCCCAGCAGCAGGCCAATGGCATGTTACGCAGGTGAACAGGAACCCTAGACTTTTTTCTTCTGGTGTTTTTCAGAGTCAGTAGAAAGGTCTCTTTAGTGTCCCAAGTTATTGCAACTGTGAACTTAATTGCCTATCACCTGTAAACTGTTAATGTCTTAAGGACTGTTCCACAGGTGCCTGTGCAATAATTATTTATGGTTCATTTAACAAGCATCCCTTTCCAATAAAGATCTGTAAAGCTTATTTGGATTGTACAAAATTATCTTTAAAATACAGTCTCCTGAAAAAGGAATGTTTCTTTTTTTTTGCTGATTTTATATCTAAAGTGCACTTTACCGGCATTTCCCCAAACAGCCACGTTTTGCACTATGTGGAAATTTAACTTTTTTTTTTAACTGACTTCTTGTTGGAACTGTTGTGTAAGCACAAATCATAACTGTTGTGTAAGCACAAATCATTACATAGTACGCTACTGGTTAAAGTAAGTACAGTGTACCTAACTGCCATTAAATTTTTTGTTTGATGTGCAGAAATATGTACACCAAAACCAACATGTGTACCCTGTTCACATGATTCAAATGGCTATACATGGTATATTGTGTATATTTCTGTTGGGCATTATTTATGCGTGAGAAAAATGTAATGTATTTATACTGTAAAATCCTTGAATACAACATTTGTTCCATTTGCTCTGTGTGAAAATACACACATTTTCCTGTTTGCTTTGTGGTTTTTTTGGGACTACAAAAGCGTACTTTGTCTGAGTTTGTATGCATAAATGCATGCTGGGCAGCACTCCAACAAAAGAAAGGAAGCTTTACTATTGGAAACTTCTTAATGGGCTGACCTCAGGATAGTGGATGGTGGTGTCTACTCCTGTGTTGCTGTCAAGCTTAATATAATAAACACTAATCATGGAATTGTGAACTCACTGCCCCTGTGTGAAGTGTCTGAGGTGTACCAAGAAGGACAAGTGGTTTTCTAGCTATTTTCAACCAGATGTCTTGAAGTCTTGTTCATATCGAAACACATTCCTTCTTTAATATACATCTGTATCCCCATCAGTAAAAAGACTGTACCTTTAATAGATATAGCTTTACAACCTGTGATCTAATCCATAGTGAACAAAGACATTTATAAATCTTAATTTTGTCCCACAATGCTCTTCCCTTCATCAGGGTTTGGACAGAGACAGCTGAATAGTCATAGTCAGTAAAAACCACAAAACCACATGGACTTTGGATATGATGTGTTAGTATGTATAAGCCTCAAATAAACCCCACATATTACTTCCACTCCATAGCTTAATGTGTCAGTCATGCGTTATGCACAAACATAACACAACCCATGCGAATAAGTGAGAATGAACATTCAGCAAAGGCTGAGAATGAACCTGTAACAATACTTTCTTTCTGTCTAGTGCAAAGGAGAGAAATGAGTGGGCTTTGAGTCTTGACTTGAATTCTGATTAACATTTTACATTCATGTAGTAGCCTAAATCATAACAACAAAGGCCTGGGTATTTTATTAGGTTTATATAAACTTGTGTTTAGAGGCTCTATGGAAACATACAGCAGTGCATGAAAAAATACAATCTTCAGAGTAGTACAAGGAAGAAGAGCAAAACAACTAAACCTAATTTATTTTTTACTCTCTTTTTTCAAATGGGAAAAAGAGAAGACGTACTTATGGATCATAATATTGTGTCATTCTCCTTGTATGTTGCGATATACTGCAAATTTTTGCTCAAGTTGCGTCACACGTGGTGCAGTAAATCATTTCACATGAACACTGCCATCTTCCGGTCAAGATGAAAATTACAGCTCTGAAGAACTACAACAGTTTTAAGCAAATAATACATTTCCATAATGACTGTATTGACAATATTATTCCAAATGAGTCAAATCAATGTTCTCAAATACTTCATACAAATCGAGTTTTCATCGAGTTTTATTACAGGTACAGTTACACCTACACCATACCATCACTGACTGACCAGTATTCTGCAATATAGTTTATATACAGTGGATATAAAAAGTCTAAACACCCCTGATAAAATGGCAGGTTTTTGTGAAGTGTGTAAAAAAAAGTAAATATAAAAAAAATATTTTTTGACACTAAAAATGTCTAAAGTGTCCGTAGGTTATGAATGGGTGTGTGAGCGTGTATGTGATTGTGCCCTGCGATGGACTCGCACAAACATTACAATCCGGTCCAGGGTGTACCCCGCCTTGTGCCCGATGCTTCCTGGGATAGGCTCCAGGTTCCCCGTGACCCTGAAAAGGAGTAAGCGGTAGAAGATAGATGGATGGATGGATGGAATAAATCATGTCAGATCTTTTCACAGCCTTTATTGTGAAATTGCAAAATATACAAATAAAGTAAATCAGAATCCGTTTTAGAAGGAAAAAAAAAACTTACAATAACATATTCTGCATGTGTGCACACCCCTACTGATTGTTGGCAGATCATGACAGGGCATCTCCTGTGCACAGCCTGCTTCAGGCCACCCCACTGATTTTTAGTTGGATTCATCAGTCGGGATAGATCATTCAAAAACATTGATCTTCGTTTGGTTATGCTATTCCTTTGATTTGGATATTTGATATTATTGACTGGTATTTGTAGCTATTCATGATTCCCTCCATCTTGATAAAAGCCCCAGTTCTGGCTGAAGAATAGAAGCCATAATGCACCATGCTTCCACCACCATGCTGCATCATGGGTATGGGGTTTTTTGGTGATGTGCTTTATTTTTTTATTTGCAACAAACTAACGTTTTGGAATTATGGAATTATTATACCTTTTGGAATTGGTCTCATTGTCTCAGAAAGGGCTCCAGTCTAGCCACCCTACTCCATAGCCCAGACATGTGAAGAATATGAGAGATTGTTGTCACATGTAGAGAGTAAACAGTATTTGTCAGATATTCCTGCAGCTCCTTTAAATGTTGACGTAGGTATCCTGGCAAGTTTTTGTCGGTTTCTTTTTGGTAAATTTAGGAAGGACATCTTGTTCTTGCTAATGTCACGGTGGTGCTCCGTTTTTTGAGCTCTTTGGCCTGAATGGCAAGTGTCATGTCTGGAGGAAACCAGGTACCAGTCATCACCTGGCAACTACCATCTCTACAGTGAAGCATGGTGGTGGAATAATGATGCTGTGGGGATGTTTTTCAGTGGCAGGAACTGGGAGACTAGTCAGGATCGAGGGAAAGATGAATGCAGCAATGTACAGAGACATCCTTGATGAAAACCTGCTCCAGAGCGCTCTGGACCTGAGATTTGGGCGAATGTTTAACTTCCAAAAAGCACACAGCCAAGACAACAAAGGAGTGGCTATAGGACAACTCTTTGAATGTCCTTGAGTGGCCCAGCCAGAGCCCAGACTTGAACCCGATTGAACATCTCTGGAGAGATCTGAAAATGGCTGTACACCGATGCTCCCCATCCAACCTGATTGAGCTTGAGAGGTCCGGCAAAGAATAATGGAAGAAACTGCCCAAAAATAGGTGTGCCAAGCTTGTAGCATCATACTCAAAAAGACTTGAGGCTGTAATTGGTGCCAAAGGTGCTTCAACAAAGTATTGAGCAAAGGCTGTGAATGCTTATGAATGTGTGCTTTTTTTTTTTGGTTTTTACTTTTAATACATGTGTAAAGATTTGAAACAAACTTCTTTCAAGTTGTCTTTATGGGGTATTGTTTGTAGAATTTAATCCATATTGGTATAAGCCTGTAACATAAAATGTGGAAAAAGTGAAGAGCTGCGAATACTTTCCGGATGCATGGTATTCCACATTACAGGTTTATATTAATGCACTTGTTTAAGATAGTAACAGCTAATTTACAGGAACTTGTGTGGGGATGAGCTACATAAGCCAAGGGTAATAATAATTAAAAAATCAGATTAAAATATGTTATTTAACAAAGAAACAGAATCATTGGTATGTTGAATCTTTCTGTAACCAGACATCTACTGAACATTTATAGAGGTCTCTGTGCTTTAACCATCACCAAGTTTTCTGCCACTGGAATGTCTTTGGGACAGAGGATTTTATGCTTTCTGGTTTCTCAGTAACAACAAGCTACATTTTTTGTTTTGCCTTAAACAGAGAGAGCAAGAGACAAAATACATGCTGGTGAAGGATTGACTCTAATAGCTGTTTTAATATACAGTGCCTTGCGAAAGTATTCGGCCCCCTTGAACTGTTCGAGCTTTTGCCACATTTCAGGCCTCAAACAAAGATATAAAACTGTAATTTTTTGTGAAGAATCAACAACAGCTGGGA
>JAFFST010045418.1:86115-98489 GCA_022414735.1 Noturus placidus
CCAACGGATCTGTCGTTTCTTCATCTATTCTATTTATTTTATTTATCTATTTATTTATTTATATTCTTTTTCAATATATTCACGTTTGGTACGGAAAATATCACCCCCCCTCCAATTGTACACTTGGTTTGGCCCAGACTCAACGCAAGATCGGTGATGTATTTTAGCAGTTTCCCCATGCTGTGGGAGATTCTATCACTCAGAAACCACGTGAATTCAAAGAGTAACTGTAATCCTAAACCTATGTTCTAAATATACAAAAATTCAGTATCAAATTTTGGAAGTTTGGCTGCGCGGGGGGGTTAGCGCTTGGACCCCCCCAATGTCCATAACATGGTTACGCCCTTGTCTGTAACACAAATCCACAGCTGCTTAAGCAGTAATGTCATGGATATAAGCGCAAAAAAATTATAATAGTAATCAGAAGATTATGCACACAAATTGTAAGATTTTCAAGAAACAAGGTTTCAGAGACAATGTATTAATGTTACACTATATATCATGTTGTTCTATATCAGACTGAAACATCAGGGGGTTACTACACTAAGATAAATGTAACAAACACAGTCAGTCAAATAAAGTTAGATTAGATTGATTATATCATTTGTATAGTTCTAATCATATTGACTGAATTTATGTAAAGCATGATCACAAGCACTAATCAGTAATAATACATTCACAAACTGGAAGTAGCATCTCAGAGTGTCTCATATATGATGGCAAAAATACTGGGGAAAACACACCATGTTCCAGAGTAAATTCATGTTTCATTTTGCTTCAATCAGAAAATATTTTCTAAACCACATTTCTGATAGTATTACATAAAAGGTCTACTGAAAAATAAGCTCATTCAAAATTAAGAAAAATTAAATAAATAAGAAATAAAGCGTTTGGAAGTAAAATAAAAGCAATCTGTCTTAAGGTTATCAGATACATTGCGACATCATATTGAGCCATCATGTATAAAATGATTATCACTTAACAAAGCAGCTTTACTGGAGCTGATCCCAGGGAATTTGTGAGACCAAACTCAGCGATTCACACACTACGGACAATCAATCTGGAAACACCAATCAGCCTACAACGCATGTCTTTGGACTCTGGGAGGAAACTGAAGTACCCAGAGGAAACCCCCAAAGCGCAGAGAGAACATGCACATGCAGGGTGGAGGTTGGATTCGAAACCAGAACTCCGGAGGTGTGAAGCATACCTACTAACCACCGTGCCTCTGCACAGCACAGCACTTTTGAAATCTCAAATCTGATTGGTCAGACAGTGTTGATTAATTTTCTACTCCAACAGCTCTGACAGTAGTGCTGTATATCACAGCACAGGTTTATATGAATGCGCTCATTCAAATACATTATTGTTTCTATAGTAACAACCTGTAACGGAACTTGTACACCACACAAAACTGATAAAAAATTTGTAGGTGTAGTTGGTGATTTGATGAAATTTTCAGTAACATGTTTATTTAGCATTTATGGAAGGAGTCTCCAGTGTCAGTGCTCTTTGTAAAAGTCAGTACGGTAAAACTTAAAGCTGCAAGTTTTCCCAAAACACGAAAGGAGAGAGGACATTGTGGTTTCTTGGCAACTTTACAAATTGCTTTAAAAAAAATTTTTTTAAACTATTATTACCTTCACTAAGAGGATGGTTAGGGAACATCTGTTTATAACTGATACACCAGAAGTGACATTCCATAACCATAAATTATAAACTATAAAAGTATCATTCTTTAATAAATAGAAAATTGGTAAAAAAAAATTGCTTTAGCAAATTGCTGTTATATAAGAATAAAACACTTCAAACACGATGTTATTGGAAAATGGTCAACTTCAGGGTCTTAACAGTAATTCTGCTTCACACCACGCCTTCGTTGATAATTTTCCTATAACAGCATCCCACTGTAAAGATATAATAAAGAATGCATGTATTCGCGTTTGACATGGCGTCCAGAATCGGCTGCTGGACGATGGAATGAAAACAACAAACAAATCTACCGCGAATCATTAAGCTGTCTGGCTATAATCAGAATCTCTTTGGCTCCTTTGCTAAGCAGCAGATTGGCGAGGTCCACACCAAGCTTCTCTGCTGCGTCCTGAGCCGCTCCCGACACCTTCAGCGCTGTAACTCCCACACGTTGCACTCCCTCATCAACCTTCTTCTGCTCCTAAACCAGGCAGTGATGTCCGAACATAAAAATGATGAGTGATTTCACCTGGAAAATTCTACTCATTATGCAAATACTGTTTTAATGAAGTTCACTCAGACGCTTTATCACTAGATTAGCTATCCTGCAATTCTGATGTTTTTTTAAAACCAGTATTAGTACATAGCAATTAAAAATATAATTTACTCTAATGAAAAATATAATTTTCTATCTATAGTGTGAAATAATGATGATGTGGGAAAACTAATACATTGACTAATAATAACCTGATCCTCAGACTCGATGCTGGTCTGCATGGTCTCCTTCAGGCTGTTTGAGCCATCTAAACTGTACACTGCTCCTGTCAGATACAACTGAAATATAACACAAACAAAAGATCAGGAAAAATACTTCCTGTGGCTATTTAGGCTGCATTCCTGCATGAACTATTGCAACGAATCTCATTGGTAATTATTCAGGACAGGTTTACAGAGATGTTTTTATGTAAATCTTGGTGGGGACAAAACTAAGATTAGGGTTTGATTTATGTGTTGACATAGCATTAGTAATTATTTCAATGGAAGAGCCACTTTAATTTCAAAAGTAAGTTAAATGAAATTCAGATTTTTTGGATGCAAACACGCACACACAACCATACACATTGCGACGTGCAGTGAAATGCTGTTTATGGATTTACAGTATTTACATAAAAGAAAGGGTGCATCTCAATCAACTCCCAAGTTCAGTAGTCAGGGCACTGATCAGGGAAGTCAGCCATTTTAAGGGCTGTCTCAATCACAAAATCATTCCAGTTGGATCCACTGGATCATTTGCTCTCTGAAAAGAATCCCACAATGCACCTCAAAAGCCAGGCAGCATCGATGCTCATGGTGTTCCCTTACTGGTAACAACCTCATATTTTCTGAAGCCTCTCAGCTCGAATGGAAAGGGCGGACAAACTCTCAACCAACTTTAACTACAAATTCAAGAAGCTTGATATTGAAGCACTGAAATGATTACTTATTTTTTTAAACTTTGATGTTCTATAATCAAAGCACATGTTTATATGAATGCGCTCATTCAAATACATTATTGTTTCTATTGTAACAACCTGTACCGGAACACAAAATTTATTAAAAATTTGCAGGTGTAGTTGGTGATTTGATGAAATTTTCAGTAAAATGGTTATTTAGCATTTATGGAAGGAGTCTCCAGTGTCAGTGCTTTTGTAACAGCCAGAACGGTAAAACTTAAAGCTGCAAGTTTTCCCGAAACAGGAAAAGAGGGAGGACATTGTGGTTTCTTGGCAACTTGCTTAAATTTTTTTTTAACTATTATTACCTTCACTAAGAGGATGGTTAGGGAACATCTGTTTATAACTGATATACCAGAAGTGACATTTTGTTTGAGTGACGGTTTGTTTGAGTCGAATGTCTTAAGTATTTAATAATTTAAATAAATAAATCCGACAGCGAGTCTACGATCCTTATTGAAATACCATGACAAACACGTGATTAAGCAAACAAATTTATTTGAGAAATAAAACTTAAATACTTTACGTTTGCCAGTGGTGAAGTTTTACAACACGAGTATGTAATCATGTCACCAGAAATTGAGTCATTAGTGTCCCAATGTGTAGTGAACCAATGTCCATACCAACGAACTCGTATACACAATATACTGATTCACGACCTAGGGAGCTGATTGAGACTCACCAAGAATTTACTAGCACTGAAGTAGGAAAAAGAAAAATATAACAATATAATATAAAGGATACAAAAGATAGATGGGGAAAAAGGTACTGTATGACGAATAATGTGTGTGTGTGTGGTCTTCTACCTGAGAATCCTTCACCTCAGTGTAAACAGCAACTGGAACACTGCATCCTCCTTCCTGAAATGAAGCAACACATTACAACCATAAAAGAGCTTAAGGAGAAATCTGCTGTGAATGAAGTTTGTGAATGAGTGAGAGAATGGCGAGAGCTCCAGGTTACAGCAGAATACTTACCAGGCGTTTGAGGAAAGCTCTCTCAGCGATACAGCGCAGCACTGTGTCCTGATCATGCAGCACCGACACCATCTCCAGGATGTCCTCATCACAAACTCTCACCTCCACAGCCAGAGCTCCCTGCGACTCACCACAGCATCCATGCATGCACACACACACACCCAACTATAATGAACTGCACAGAGACAAATCAATACGCTCACTAGAAAACAAGCATCAAGGATGCCCACCTGTCCAACTGCATACATGCAATCATCAGGACCAAGGATCTGGAACAGCATGGAAAACACGCAAGTAAGAATACTGATATAAATATTGAATTCAATTTAAATTACATAATTTGCTTTTCGAAATCGCGTTACAGAAATCCAGAGAAAAATCTCAGACATGAGGAAGAAACCTTGTCTCATAAGGAAATGCATTCTCTTTCTAGCCAACAATACTGAACGTTCAGGGAACATTTACTTGTGGTTCCTGAAACATTCTGAGAACAACAGACCTTCTTTAGTTCCCATTTTGTTTATATACAACGTTAGCAATTTGTTTTGGTTCAGAGAATGTTCACTTGACTAATGCTCGATTTTGCTAACCTTTAAAGTATTTGAACCGTTCAAGAACCTTTCACTAACCCAGAATGGTTCGGAGAATATTCTCCAATAAATATACACCCCTGTAACTATCTACTGTAATGTCTAGGTGAGATAGATAGATAGATAGATAGATAGATAGATAGATAGATAGAGACATACATACATATGGTCCTGTTATGAGACCATCAAAGAATATTTTGAGAAATTTTAGCATCAAGAAAACTGGTTTGTTGCTTAAAGTGGAATGCTATTTGCACCACCCACGAATAAATGTTACTATGGAGACTAGTAGCAGGAATGCCTACTGGCGACTTCATAGTAAAGCAACTGGTGACATGCGACGCTAAAAACCGATGCATGTGTGAACACACCTTAAGTTGACATAGAATCATAAGAGATTATCGTGTTTTAATGTTCCACAAAGGGTTAGGGAACAGAGCTGAATTTGTTAACCAAAATTCCCAGAATGTTATTAAATGGTTCCCAAAAAGCAACCAAATGCTAACATTAGGGAAACACTTTGTGTTTGCTGGATTCACCGGATAGTGGGATTAGAAATACTTACGCTTCACCAACTGCAAAGTATAAAGTCAAACAGAACCAAGTGTATTGAAAGTTTGTTCAGCACAAGCATATTGTGAATAGGAGTCCAGGACCAGCAGAGGAAATTCTTTATGCTTACAGCAGCAGTTCTTATTTACAAACCTATAGTAGGTGAGTCAAAGGTGCAAAAGTACATAAATAAATCAGGCAAGTGAGAGAAGCCACTGAATAACTAAAGAGGTGCATTACTACAGCACAGATAAAGTGTTACAACATTAGAACACAACCACATCCATATTCCAGACACTCAGACAGCATCAGTCATCTCCAAGTGCTAATAAAAAAAGATTTTGATGGATGTCCTTAAAAGCGGCATGTCTAATAAAACTGAACAAATAAAATGGAAAAACAAAAGGATAATCATAATAAATCTATCTAAACAGTTCGTGCTTCTGACTATTATGCACTATATGCTTGGTCTATAAACTGTGTAATTGAATATCAAATACCAGGTATTTTGTACATCTCAAATCGAACACTAAGTGGAAATGACAACACAGAATCGCACACAATATCATAACCACATCAAAAACAGCTGCCAAAAAACCCAACCCAAAATGTTCCCTCTAAATTTGTGTTCTCAGATGTCAATCATTTCAGAAAACCTCAAATTAAAGTAAGATGTGGCCAGTAAGTGTACGTCATCAGGGGATTAAATATGCATGATTTATTCCATTTCCCCAATCAAGATTTTACTACTTGCTCTGAAAGAATGCAAAGTACACAAGTTAAGACAGCTTTTTAGGTTTTTTTTTTTACATTTGGGTCCCCTGGAGGAAGTAATTCATCCAGTTTGGTTTAATTAAACAAGCATAATAAACCTATCATTAAATGATCGTAAGGGTGCACTAATAAGAGTGGAACTTTGAGCTTTCTCAAGACAGACACACGGAGATACCTGGCTGATTCTTCTTTCCCAGCCCATCCTCTTCAATCCAGCTGCAGCTAGAATAATAGCAGCAAAGTCAGTGCTCTCGTCCAGCTTCTTCAGGCGAGTGTTGAGATTACCTCTCTATGACACCTTGTTAAGGAAATTTTCATTTGATAATGTTCTAAATTGCTTCAAAGATATTTTAATTTTATTGAAATTACCTGGCCTGGTTGCCAAGTTAGGTCCTTAGTCATCGAATGTACAAGATCATGTCCGGAGTCTTGGAGTGATTTTAGACTCATAATTAATTTTCAACAAGCAAATCAGTACTGCTGTCAAGGGTAGCTTTTCTTATCTGAGATCTGTCACTAAAGTTAAACATTTTCTATCTAGACCTGGAAATTGTGATCACGGTTAGACTAATGCAACTCATTGTACAGTACATTGGTCTCTTGCAAACTGCATTATCCCACCTATAGCTGGTTCAAAATGTGGCATCAAGGCTTTTACCAGGGTCAGGAAAAAGGAATCACATTCCCCGTGTATTAGCGTCTCTACATTGGCTTTCCATGAAATTCAGGTTTGATTGAAATTTTCTGCTTTATTAAAATTTAGCACTCAGGTGTTCTGATCAACTTCGTTTGAGAGTTCTTCATTGTCATTATAAAACTAGAGGTGATAATGCCTTTGTGCTGTGGTGCCTTTTTCCTCTTTGAAAACGTGTTTCATTCTTTACTTTTTTAATAAGTCCATTAAAAGGTTGACATAGGTAAATACTTGATGCTGTATTTAGTAGGTATCTATTTATTAAATATTATTATTTATTTTAAAATTCTTATTATTCTTATTATTATTCTTCTTATAATAAATAATACTATTATTATTATTATTATTATTATTATGTATACATATGTATGTATACATAACTGTCATTGTTTATTTGTTTGATCGATCTGTAAAGCACTTTGGGACAACTTCTGTTGTTTTTAAAATGTGCTCTATAAATAAAGGTGGACTGTACTTGACAGTCTGATTTGATATATTTAAGCAAAAAATCAGCAGAGTGGAAATAAAGCATTAGAAAGATACAATGTCCTTAAATTCCAGGTGAGGAAAGCGTTTCTTTAGCTGCGCAGCCCGGCGAAGGGAACTCGTGCCTATAATACTAAATAAGGAACATTCAAGACATCTTATTTCCACATTAAACAAATGAAAACAACCAATTCAAAAACCCAAAGCTTAAAACACAGAACAGATGATAAAGCAGCATTTCTATTTCCTAATTTGTAAGTTGCTTTGGATAAAAGCATCTGCTAAATGAATAACTGAAATGTAAAATGTAAAGAACCACTACAGGAAACTGTTGGTGTAATGGAAGACCTGTCATACCTCTTGTTTGGTAGTGAATCAAGACATTTCGCAACACTTTTGGGGTGCAAAACTACTGCATCAGAGGGATTTTCTCGCCTTTGGAGGAAATAAATATCGTTAAATAGGTTGGCATAATCAGGTATGTGCAGGTATGTGCAATGTTCATTTTGGTATGGCATGCTGTTCTCCAAAAACTTGATCAAATCATGAAAAAAGCACTTGGCGAAAAAGATTTAAATCATCTTCAGGCAGTCTGACTGCTGAATTTGGTAAAGTGGCTCTTTACCAAAGTGAGATTTACGAGCAGACTCCAAGGCAAGGTTAAAAATTAGCCTAAATAAAAACATTTCCACATTATTTTGGTCAAATTTTTTAATTTAGCCACAGCAGCATCTGGTGGGTTTTCCCAGACCTCTACGTAAATACATATTCACCTCTAAATGACTATTTTATTAGTAGTGTTAAAGTAACTGGACTGGACCCGGCCAATTCTAGTTTTTTTAGATTATATAAATGAACAAAACCTACCATCAGCTGTTTGACCATCTGGTTCTGCTCAAACAAACTTTGTGTCATGAAAGGAACCACAGGCCGAGGAACATCTAAAAGACTTTAAAGCCAGCCCTAGTGTTTTCTCAGTACAGAGGACATACTTTTGTTCTACTTACTTGAGGACAGCTCCTATAGTAAAACCCACAGGAAGACTCGTGGGCAAGTCTTTCAAAGAGTGGACGACCAGGTCAACCCTGTGAAGACATTAAGATCAACAGCATCTTTCATACTGACACACACACACACAAAAAACCCCAGTGCGTCTCAATACACATCAAACACCTGGTGCTGTACATGGCTACTGAACATAACACTCAAGATCATCAAAGGTGTACTTACTCTTTTCTTTCCAAAGCGTTCTCTAACTCCTTTGTGAAGAGACTCTTTTCTCCAATCTTCGACAGAGAAAATAAATGCCATCAACATTATTTACCCCGATAACAGCCCCACCCACCCCACCCAGGAAAGTTTACATTTGATTAATTTACTTATGATTCATGTACATGTGGTTTAATTACATATGATTCATTTTCATAAATCCATACAGAATCAAACTTTTAACCCCAGCAACAAAGCAAGATTTATACATGATTCATTTATATGTAGTTTTACATGTGGTTCATTTACAAATGATTCATTTTCATCCCTCCCCTTCCCTCCCCCACCCCCATCACCTCGGCACATGATGGCTACACTAACTATTACTGGTTGTATAAATACTATAAAACCCAACAACATGTATAAGACTCAAGGGCAATATAACCTATGATCTTTAATACAACGGTGAGTCTCCTGTAAAAATACTATATCGGAGTTTTTAAAAGTTTCAAATACAGTGCCTTGCGAAAGTATTGGCCCCCTTGAACTGTTCGACCTTTTGCCACATTTCAGGCCTCAAACAAAGATATAAAACTGTAATTTTTTGTGAAGAATCAACAACAGGTGGGACACAATCATGAAGTGGAATGAAATTTATTGGATATTTAAAACATTTTCAACAAATAAAAAACTAAAAAATTGGGCGGATGCAACACACTAGTGGTGGTTGACGATACACAACCCAAACCCCTCACCCCCCCACTTTGTAAAGTGCAGTGAATGTCTAGAAAAGCGCAATATAAATATAACTAATCTGTTTATTACTAGGTTGATAATCATAGAAACGATAACATCAGAATGAGCATATTAATACGAATGTGTGATTTGCCTTCCAGCTGGAATTACTCGCATACTCCAATTCTTTTAATTGACACATTCAGACCAATCATATTCAAGAACTGAACTGTGCTGTGGTATGATAGTGATGATAACAATCAATCACGGTCAGCTCGAATAACTACAATTGGACGATTATGTAATAATTGTGACAGTATTGCATCAGAGCTGCACTCTCCATTTATTAATGGTCATTGATTAATTCTTTGAAATTCGATGCTGTGTAACTGTTTTGCCTGTTGAATCGAACACCACCTTGCACTCATCTTCCAAACCTCTCCAGGGTTTTAGAACATTAATTCACACTGAGAAAGGGAAGCGAGTGAAAGACAAACAGAGAAAGCGATGGCATGCAATTCGTTGTTTTTGTTGGTTTTATTACATGCAGGGAGAGGCATTTCGAAATCTTGCAGGTCATGCATCAGGCACTTCTGGAAAAGTCTAGAAGAAATCTTCAAAACAAAAAGGCTTACCTTTGACAGAGCCGTGTCAAGTATTTTGTCACCTATCGTCGACATGGCCACTGTAACAGCATAAGTTTGAGACACAGCTAACTGGATCGTTCTTGAGACAGAGACACTAAACTCAGCAGTGAACATTAATTCAGATTCAGGATTGATATAAAAGTATAATATATATGATAAACTCAAGGATTTTCAAATGATCTCGTTATCAGAGTAGGCACTATGCTGCTGTTTCACATGTTGTACAATGAGCTCTTACCTATTTCAAAGTGCACATCAGGGTGCAAGTCTTTAAGCTTCTCCGCCACACTGTCTGTCTGAATGCGAGCAAGCTTAATACACAGTGACAAATACACAGTGATGACATTAGATAGCATTGTTCATGTGTAGGTTAGGCATCATCACAGCATCATTAAGATCAATTCCGTGCAGTGCCAAAATGGGAGGTAAAAAGTATAAAAAGAGTTAAAGTAGACAGATACATAAGTATATACACTCACCGGCCACTTGTCACCTTGACACTGTTTGGCCATTCTTCTCTGACTTTTCTCATCTCAAGGTAGTTCCAGCCTCACACTGTTTTTCCTCACCATTTTATGAAAACTCAAGTAAAAATCGCAGGAGAACCACAGGTTCGGAAATACTCCAACCAGCCTGTCTAGCACTAACAACCATGTTTGATGTGAACCTCTGGACCTGTATCTACATGCTTCTATTTACTGCACCGCAACTACCTGAATGGCTGATTGGATAATCGCATGAATGTGCAGTTGTACAATACATGCTTTTCTAATAAGTGGCCAGTGAGTGTAATGCATTAAATAATGCAGGGACTATAACAAAGATCTTATTGCTTTCATGCTTTATTTATGATACTGATTTGAATGGCTCCAGTACATGTGCACATGTATGACATGCTCCATGCTCTGACTATTACACAATCTGGATGGATGGATGGAAGTGTTACATTCTGCTCCCTTACCTGGCTTTTTCTTGTCCCGATGCGGATGACTCTGCTGGCTTTGCAGTCTCCATCTTCTGAAATCTATGCAGATAAACACCAGAATGGAATTTGAACAGAAATCAAAGGTCAAAAGGCGTTTCTGACTGGCTCCTCTTACCAAGATGTATTTAAATGACCCTTCTGCCATGGTCTAATATAATGAGTAGTGATATAATGTGGGTGATTGTTCAGACAAGAAGTGTAGAATGTGATGTAGAAAGTTACAGGGTGACATTATCAGGGTGGGGTTATGTGTGTATTGCCAGTCTCCTCCCTGCCTCCTGGCTTTGGTGATTAGGTGGCCGCCTGCTAAGGGGCAGTTACAAACGCACTGATAATCTTTCACATCTGTGCACACGAGCCGAATCACTCAAAAAGCCCCAACAACGTATGAACTTGCCGCTATTACAGACTGATTAGTACTTTTATTTAAATGAGCAACAATGTTCAATTCTGCATCTTATTAGTCAGAAGGTGTTGATTCATTTCCTAGAACAGCAGCGCTGATGGTGACTGAAGTTTATTTTTGAATGTGCTTGCTCTAATATGTTAGCATTTCTATACAGGTTGTTCCACAAATCTCCAGACAATCTTAAAACTTTTTAGCAATATGTCTTCTAATGTTCTTCATACTTATATATATATATATATATATCTCTCACAACAGTGAGTACACCCCTCACATTTTTGTAAGTATTTGATTATAACTTTTCATGTGACAACACTGATGCCAAACTTACTAACAAATTCAAAAAGTGCTTTACACTGGTTCTCATTCACCCGTTCTCAGACTCAGACACACACACACACACTGATGTTAGCAGAACTGAGAAAGTTGGGGTTCAGTGCAAAAGGACAATTCGGCATGTGCAGTCATGTGGACCGGGAATCTGAACCACCAACCCTCCGATTAGTTGACCACCTGCTCTACCACCTGAGCCACAGCCACCCACAAGCGTTGTGGACCCTTACTGCCATTCCCACTTTTGAGCTGAGCGCATCTCATCGCCCCGTTGTCCTGAACAATTTGGATATTTTCATCACTTCTTCATAATGGGTGAGATATATTTTTATTATTGCTTAATGTTACACATATTCTGGTAAGGAACGCTGGCTCTGTTGTGGGAGCTGAACTGGAAGGTATCACTTCAGTGTCAGACGAAAGGACCATGAACAAACTTATCAACATTTTGGACAATGACTGTCATCCACTGCACAACATTATCATTAAGCGAAAGAGCTTGACCAGTTGTCGGCTTCGCTCACCGTCATGCACAACTGACAGGCTGAGGAAGTCTTTTGTCCCTAGGGCTATAAAACTCTTCAATGCCTCACTTAAAGGAAGAGGTGAGATAGACTTCTCTGCATAGTCTATCTGCCTCTCCACCTTTTCCTACATTATCATCATAATACACCATTGACCATCTCATACACGTTTGCACCATTGACCTCCTGTACAGTGCCTTGCGAAAGTATTCGGCCCCCTTGAACTGTTCGACCTTTTGCCACGTTTCAGGCCTCAAACATAAAGATATAAAACTGT